>JAOTBA010000203.1:4285763-4302480 GCA_025629845.1 Erythroxylum squamatum
AAGATGAAATTGAGATTATTGCATGATTAAGAAGAATTAGATAAATTGAGTTTTGATTGAGGATAAATTTCCAATTGTGGAAATTATTTGTTTTGATTTGTATAAGATTGAATAGAGATGAAAGGAATGAAAAAAAGAAAAAAAAAATTATACCGAATTTCGGATTGGCTTAGTCTAAGGGTTTCCAACGCTAATTTAGTTTTCGACGATATAAACTACGGATGTCGGAATTTGTATCCGTTCAATTAAGCGATTTGTTTTCGTTGATTCCGAGCCCTTCGATTAGCTTTCGATACTTTCGCTTTGGATTGTGTTTCGCTTTATGACTTCCGTTCTTTCGAAGGTGATTTCTTTCGTTTGTTTCCGCACGCGTTTGATCGCGTTTGCTTTTGATTTGTTTCCCCATTTTGTTTTGATTCGCTTTCGATTTGCTTCCGCTTCGTTTCGCTTCGAAATCCGTTCCTTCGATTTTCGCTTTCGATTTTGTTTTCCGCCTTTGTTTATCCGATTTTTCGATTCGATTCATTTTGATTCGATACTTTCCCCTGATGTTCCGTTCTTTCGAATTCGATTCTGCCACTTCGTTTCTGTTTTCGTGTTCCGTTTCTTCGATTGGGGTCCGGTTCCGAGATCGGGTCCCAACAGGAGGAGGGCGGATAGAAGCTTGGAGGTGGTTGGTCGAGGTCCAGGAGATGGTTAAGGCGAAAAAGAGAGCTTTTAAAGATCTTTTAGCAAGTTCAACAGAGGTGAAGAGGGAAATTAACAGAGTAAGGTATAGACTGGCAAAACAGAAGGCAAAGAAAACTATCTCAGTGGCTGAAGGAGAAGCATATGAGACTATGTACAGGGACTTGGATACGTTAAAGGGAGCACAAAAGATTTCAAGTTAGCGCGGGACAGGGCACGTAGAACGAATGATTTCAACCAAATTTGTTGTATATGTGATAAAGCAGGACAGGTACTCGTAGAGGCCCAAGCCATCAAGAGGAGATGGCAGAGATACTTTTATGGCCTGTATAATGAAGAGATAGTGAGCAACATAGAGTTAGGCGAACCCTCCGTGACAGGGCTTATTCTTAATAGGTGCACTTGGGAAAGGGTCACGAGGGGTGAAATTACAAAGGTTTTGAGAGGTATGGGCAGCGGAAGGGTCGTAGGGTCGAACAAGATCCCTATAGAGATATGGAAGCGGTTAGGAATTGTCAGTATTGAGTGGTTAGTTCAACTCTTTAATGTAATCCTAAAGTCAGCCAAAATGCCAGATGAATGGAGATTAAGTAGGTTGATCCCCTTATACAAGGCCAAATGGAACATCCAATAATGTCAAAACTATAGAGGAATCAAACTATTAAGTCATACCATGAAGTTGTGGGGGAAAGTAATTAAAAAGAGAATTCAGAGAGTTGCTTCTCTATCGGCCAACCAATTTGGATTTATACCTGGTAGGTCCATGACAGAAGCGATACATCTACTCCGTAGACTCATGAAATGCTACAGGGAACGAAAAAGAGATTTACATATAGTTTTTATTGATTTAGAGAAGGCGTATGACAGGATTCCTAGAGACCTCTTATGGAGGTGTCTGGAGGCAAAGGACATTCCTATTACCTATATTAAAGTAATTAGGGATATGTATGAAAGAGCATTGACTAGCGTAAGGACAATAGGAGGCGACATGGAAGCGTTTTCTATTAGGGTTGGACTCCACCAAAGATCTGCGTTAAGCCCTTTATTGTTCACATTAGTGTTAGATAAAATTACCAAACATATTCAAGGAGAGGTGCCTTGGTGTATGTTATTTGCTGACGATATTGTCCTAGTGGATGAGACCAAAGAGGTGGTCAATTCCATGTTAGAATGTTGGAGAGATACGTTAGAATCAAAAGGTTTTAAAATGAGCAGATCTAAGACGGAATATTTAGAATGCAACTTTTTGGAAAATCAGATGGTACATGAGGCGACGGTAGCAATTGGTACCGATGTCATACTACAGAGAACGAGTTTTAAATATCTCGGTTCAGTCATTCAGAGTGATGATAATATCGAATCCGATATAATACATCGTATTAGATCTAGATGAGCCAAATGGAGAAGTACATCAAGGGTTTTATGTGACATAAAGATTTCTTTAAAACTCAAGGAGAAGTTTTATAAAACGATGATACGTCCAACCATGTGTATATGGGGTAGAGTGTTAGCCTGCCAAACGTAGACATACAAGACAGTTGTTGGTAGCGGAAATGCGTATGCTTTGGTGGATATGTGATATTAGCAGGAGAGATAAGGTCCGAAACTGGGTGGTGAGAGATAGACTACGGGTAGCTAGCTTTGCCGACAAGTTGAGAGAGACTAGGCTTAGGTGGTTTGGGCATGTGCGCAGGAGGCCCTCTGATGCTCCGGTACGATGCTGTGAGGGAATAATACTTAGTGAATACAAGAGGAGAAGAGGGAGGCCTTACAAGAACTAGAAGGAAGTGATCAAGGAGGATATGTCAGAGTTGGTCCTTAATGAGGTAGTGGCTAGTAATAGAAAAGTTTGGCATAATCGGATAAAAGTGAAGGAGTAACCTTTAAAGTTAGCCAAAACAGTATAGCGGTTATTAGGGGATGACGATTCGCGTTGAGCAGATTAACATGTAGGAAGTTATACCCAATGTCCTCTCTCCCTTTTGTGAGGGTAAGTATGGGACAAGGCTTACAGGCATTAAACGTGGCTTCACAGAACAGGTGTGGGGGAATAGTAGGATGTCTTACCTTCATGGTTTCTGAGGAAGGTCTCCTAACTTATTTAGAGACAAGAAGGGACGGACTTTGCAGCCTATCAGGTACACGCAGATCTGGATTCCTTCAGGTACTCCCTATTGCTTGTATTTTCATTCATTTATGTTTTTATTGTAATTTTAGTTTCATAAACTTTTTCCGTGCTAGTTTTACCTTTCCTCTGTAACTTACATCACTCTTATATTGTCTCATTTGCATGTGGGTCTACCGAAAACAGCCTTTCTACTATGTAGAGGTAAGGCTGCGTACTATCAGACCTCTCTAGACCCCGTTTCATTGCGAAATTTCGGATTGGGTGTGATGAAGATAATGATGATCAATTTTTAACAATAAAAATTATTAAAATAAATCGAACTGAAAAGTTAAAAGTTAAATCAAAAAATTAATTTTTACGATTTAATCGATCAAATCAGTTAATTTTTTTAATCATTGATGGGGTGAATTTTTATTAAGTATTGTTGTTGTTTAAACATCTTATTTATTTTTATAAAAATAATTATAAAAATTTTATAATATTAAAAATGTTAATATTTTGATGTAAAAAAACTATTTATCACGGTTGAAACAATTGCATAAATTAGGCTGCATTGATAATAATGAATTAAGAGTATAATAGAGAGTAATCTATGTTAAAATAATTTAGAATTTTTTTAATTTCAATATTACAATATAATTTTTAAAATGAGTTCACATTTTTTTGTAATTTAATTCAACCCATTAAAAATTTTAATAAATACCATAAACTCTATATTTATTCTAATTTTTAATAAAGAACCTCAAAATGCATCATTACGAATCTGAACTTACAAGTAAAGAAGGCCAATTTTTGGAACTTAAGACTAATCACGATTTCTCATTAGTTCACTTTACACTTCTTAGAGATTCACAAAAAGAAAAAGAAGAACAATTGTTTCGTTATAAATGTGAAGGAAGAAAAGTGAGAAAAGCAATCGAAATGAAAAGAGAAAGCCTAATAAAGCATCAAATCTTGACAAATTCTCAATCTTTTAAAACCGACAAAATAAAGTTAAAACGGTAAAATAAGAAGAAAAAAAAGTTAAATAAAATTTAAAATCTTAAAATATAATTAAAAACTATTAAAATATAATTTATTTATTTATTTTAATTTATAAAAATTGATTAATTTATGAAACTGATCGATTTAATTAATAAATTAATCAGATTTAATAATAAAGATTATTAAAATAAATTATATCAAAAAATTAAAAATCAAATCTAAATATCAACCAACGTTTACAATTTAACAATTCAATTTTTTTAATGATTGCAAATTCCTCGAAGGTTATCAATATACGTTACCTTTCTTTTGTAATTTTTTACAAAAAAAAACTGTTTTCGTAATTTAAACTTATAACTTTATGATCACGAAAAAACATTACATCATACCAACGTCACCTTAGAATTTCAACCATAGAACCATTGACAAGGGAAAAATTTCAGGAAGAAGATAATTATTAAACAATGACACAAGTAAGCATTGATAGAATATGAAGCTATGGTCTAAGTTTGACAAATTAAAGTCAATTAATCTAGATGAGAAACAAGTTTTGTACAATGCATTTGCTTAGACCGGACGATCCTACATCTTTGTTGGTTTTTTATTTGATTTCCTTTTTATCGATTTCAACTTTTTGTCGGGAGTCAGGACCCTGTTGAGTTTTACAAGGGAATGATTCCATCCAATTAAGAATGTGGTCTTGTTAGAATTGGAAACACCTAACTTGTTGTGTAATAATGTTACATGCTCATGGCTCTTGATGAAACCTCTGATTCACCCTCCTGCAACTCCCCGTCTGTTGCCTCACCATTTTCCTACAGAACACATTCAGGCATATCATATTAGCATAAATGAGATCAAACATACATAAGAGAGTAAACCAAAAAAAGGGCTATAATCCAAATCTCAAACATAAAGTACATTGCCCTCCAAGCAATTGGAGAGATCTGGGAATATGGATGTCTACAACATTACCAAAGATTCCTTTGAAAGATATCGATCCAATGAACCTTCACCGCAAAGAATTTTTCCACCACATCCAGGAGCATTTAAAGAACCTACAGACTCTTCATCAACTAAAACTGCATCGATCCTGTCACTTCCTGTTTTAACTTCTGGAATCTGAGACATACAAACAACACAGGAGGAATTGTCAATATCAATGAAAAACTTTCTGTTCTTAACTGGTATATTTCATATAAATTTCAGGGCCGTTTATACCTCAAACATGGCTTCAGTTAGAATACTTTCCAATAAGGCTCTCAAACCTCTGGCACCAGTGTTCTTAGCCATTGCATTTTTAGCAATTAGTCTCAGTGCACCTTCCGTAAAATGAAGCTTCACCTGAAATCGGATAAGTAGTTGTATGGCTATTACACAGGGCTGAAATGACTGAAATGTCAAATTTTGGAGTTAATATACAGTGAAGAGAGAGAGATCATCTTACCTTGTTCATGCTAAACAATTTCTTGTACTGCTTAGCAAGAGCATTCTTTGGCTCTCTGAGGACCTAATAACAAAAACAAGGGTCGAATGTATCAGGCCATTTTATTCAATATGGAAACTGTAAGTTCTAATATCAAGCATTCCTTAGTCATTTCGATGTGAAACTTATTCAAACACATGCAAGAAAAGGCACCAGAAGTACTAATATAAGGACATCCAGAAAAGGATTGGGATAAATTAAACGCGCTAACATGATCTAAATTTGTGAAAAAGGAAGTCATAATGCTTGTTAGGTAAAATAAACAAAAATAATAAACTGGACTTGCAGAGAGAATATCTTCTCAAGCAAAAGCTAGTCGAAAGCAAAAACAAATTAACAGTCTTATGTAGCCTTTCATAGAAATACTTGTCACAGGAAAAATGCCCTGAAGGCATTTCTATGAACTATTCTCATGCATCCTAAGAGGATCCCCCATCAGATTCCAAACTGCAACTTAAACTAAGATCAAAATGATGAGCCTTGTTATATCTACGTCAAAATTATATAAAAAGTAAAGCAAAAAGAAGCAAGATAGAATTACCCGTACAAGCTGATCCTCTGTTAGGGCTGACAAACTAACTAGAATTGGAAAACGCCCAATGAACTCTGGTATAAGTCCATATGCAATAAGATCAGGACTCTCGACCTGCAGACATTCTAAGAGTTACACACATAAATACTTCCCATTTCACACCCACTAATACAAGAAACTGGATAAATGACTGGTAAATTTAATTGCTGATAAGATTGGAAGGTTTGGGTCCTGATTCTTACACATTCAAGTAAAGACGATGTCACCAATGCACTCGTTACTCCTGCAGCTCTCATGTTAGCACGAACAGGTGCTCCAAATCCAATTGAAGAATCTTGCCGTCTGGTATACTACATTTTTAGTTCAAATGCCCCAAACCAAATACTATCGTTCATACATCATCTGTAAAAAAAATTATCACAAGGATTACCTCTCTGAAATCGTCTTCTCAAGATCAACAAAAGCTCCACCACATATGAAAAGGATATCTTTTGTATCTATCTGCAAGTTAGTCGAAAGAACTTAACATAAAACTCCCAAAGCAAGAATAAATCCACAAAAGACGTGATTAACAAACTATGCTGATGATAATGGCGATGATAATGATGACAGTAACAATATTCACAGTTGAAGAAATTCATTTTCTTATCATAAAAAGTAAATTACGGATTAATAGGCATATGAAGACTCGAGAAGCCATCGAATAAAACTAAAGTGAATACTTATTCCAAATTTGAACATAGTAAAACTCGTCTGCTGACATTATGAGAAGGAATCTAAGGAGGAAGAAAAAAAGTAACCAGATCAATAAAAGTGTGCAGGGAGCTACATGGGCCACCAACTGGCAGATCAAAGCTACTTCACTCTTTCAAAAACATCACTAATGTACTTGTTAAGATAAAATGAGAAGGAAAATCTGCCCACAATGCGAGACACAAATCCCTTTTCCCTATTTCTTTACATATCTATTTACATGAAGCCAAATTGGTCATTCACTTGCCACCAAAATTATATCAGAGCTATGAGGTTGACCATCCAAATCAAGAAGAAAGTCAAATATTATGGTCAACCATAGTCAGTATAATCTAGTGGTATCCTCCATAATATTAAAGGTGTTATCATTTCTTCCATTTGTAAAGGCATACAAAATGCAATAAAAGACTTTAGGAATGAATACCTGTATGTTATCACCCCGAGGATGCTTCCTCGCCCCTTTCTCTGGAACACTCACTATCTGAACACCAGGAAAGTTTTAATTACATGCTAACACTGAAATTGTGGCAATAATCTTACAATCTTTTTAGTGCCTCTCAGGGAAAAAAACTCAAAATATAAATTCAGATAGCATGGTAGCAGCAGAACTCGAGGCAAAATGTATCATTTCAAGCTATATGCAGTAAGAAGAAACCAAATGCAACTTACAAAAAAATAATCAATGAAAACATAACCATTGCCCCAGTAACCATTAGCGGAAATGTGTTTAACCTTGCACCTTAACTAAAGTTAACTATTCACAAAGAGAAACCAATGGAGTTATAAGAAACATATTTAATTTGTATGACCTAAATCTTTGGAATTTACATTCAAGGCAGGAGTTAAATGACAATCCAACAATCTATAATTCTCTTCTGGACAGATTTTATGTCACTACATTCAGTATGGTATCTTAAACCATGTAAGCAGCAAAACATCATAATGGATTGCCATATAGTTCGTTTTAGACGGAGCTTATATCATCAGTATCCCTAAAAAAACACTATTGTAAAAGAACAAATGATAAAAAGTTCAGATAAGAGCATAACGGAGTTGGTGGTCAAAGCTGCTGATTACATATCATTATATTGATTATTGAATGTATTAAGGGCGGACCTTCTTAGACTAAAACCTTTGTAATCAGGAACCCCAAGATTATCATCAAACTTAATTGAAAATGACATTCAATAAAAAAACTGATAGTTGCAATTTAAATTCTACTCACAGTTCCTTCCAGCATTTTTAATAATGCCTGCTGGACACCCTCACCAGACACATCTCTGCTAATATTTAAGCTCTCAGCCTGCAAAATGATTACAAATGTTCACAAAATTTAGATCAATGCAATCAATCACTACTAAATCACTATGAAAAGATCCAAAAACCTTTTTGGTTATCTTATCAACTTCATCAATGTAGATCATCCCTTGCTGAGCAGCTTGGACATTGAAATCAGATGCCTAGATGCAAATTCCAAAAAAAAAATCAGATGCCTAGATGCCAAACAAAAAATGAGCATTCACTTTATTTGGAAAGTAAGAAAGGACTGGAATATGAATGCACAATATTCCAGCTCTTTGCCATAAGGAGAATACACAATGCAGGGTTTAAAAAAAAAGATGGTGGGTGAATATGCATCCGTAATCATAATCCAATAGGTTCAACACATGTCAATTGATTGCCAAGAGGCAAACCTACTACTTAAATTTATTTTTCCTAAAGAAAATGACAAGTTTATTATAAAAAAAGGGGGGAAAAACAAAAGCCACTGGGGACCAGTAGAACAAAACCTACTGAAGAATGAAACGTGAGCTACAAAAGCAATCCAGCTTCAACCAGTTAGGAAAAGAAAATATTAAAGGCTATCTCAGTAATAACCAATTAAGCTAAATTTATCACTCCCTTCCACCAGCACTCCCCTCCAAAAGAAATTCCCTCTTCTTTTTGCATTCCCCATCTTCTTCCTTCTGTTTTCAAGTAGGACCTATTCCTGGCTTTATCATAGAATAACATAAATGCTCAAATTTTTTGGCAATCAACAGCACCAGACCTAATGAATCAAAACATAACAGAAAACTCTCGAATTTAGGGATGGCAATTGTTGGCCCATGGGCCTAAATTTGGTTGTTTTCAATGGGTCGGCCCATAGGCCAAGCCCAAACTGAGTCGAGACCTAATTATTCTAAACAAAACAACATCGTTTTACTTAGAAGAATTAGGCCTCAGGTAGGCCTGGGCTTGGGCAGCTCAAGCCTGGAACTAATTAAAAATTACATTGTTCTATATTTTTATTTTTTAAAAAATTATTTTTAAAAAAACCCATCCCTACTCGAAGTTGATACGTCAACCACTGCATCTATTGAATTGGTGGACATTCACATATTAAATAGAGGCAGTAACAACAACCAAGCACATGTCACAGTAATCCAGTGACGAACATGGTTGTAAGACCAAAAGATGCCAGATATGAGGCATATACCATGAGCAATTTGTATAGTATAGATTCAACATCTTCTCCAACATAACCAGCCTGCAAGAAAGAACAGCGTTTTGCTTTTTTAGAAGGATAGTAACAAACAGGAAATGACAGTAAAAACTTATAATAGGTTTACTGCTTGGACGAATCATGTTACAAAAGTAACAGAAATATTGCAGTAATTTTAATTTGCATGATATAAAAATCATCTTTAGCTAAGAATTTTTAATAAAGAGCAAAAATGCAGCTGTTGGAAGATACTAAGCATGCAGAGTACCCAATTGCTTAAAGAAATAAAAAATTATTATGTAAGCATGAAATTATCAATGTTAATTTCCCCCCACATATCTAGTGTGCCACTTTCACCAATCCGTTTTAGTAAAAGACTTGCCTGTGTTAATGTCGTTGCATCAGCAATGACAAAAGGCACATTCACAAAGCGTGCTAGTGTTTTTGCAAGCAGCGTCTTCCCTATTTCGCATTGAGTCAGAACAATCAGGAATTTTAAATTCAAAAGCCTGAAAATAGGGCTAACAATATAGCAATCTGGAGAATGAAGGTTTAGAATTTTCAAAATGCAAGTGACAATGAGATTGTACCCGATCCAGTAGGACCCATCAAGAGCACGTTGCTCTTTTCTAGTTCGACATCATCATCATTATCAATTACCTCTGAAATTCCTGATTCAGCTCCCGACCTATTATTACCATGAACCACTTCAATTTCCGTCTCATTGAATTTGTTCACCATACACAAAAAGTAAAACGGCAGCAAATATCACCAAAGGGTTACAATGATCGATCTATTCAAGACAATAAATGGAGTTCTATCAGTAGTATGCAACACTTGAACACAAAGGGGTAGCTGCAGACTAACCCTTTTTTCAAGGAGGCATGATAAATCCTCTTATAGTGGTTGTAGACCGCCACAGCAAGTACCTACAACAATCCACTTTTTTTTAAAATGTGAAGAGTGCAAATATGTGCATGAGAGGAACAGATCCACAATCCATAACCCTCATGTACACCCAAAAATCTGAAGTTTAAACTGAAATGCACAAGCAACTGTTTGATGTTTATTTGCCATTCAGCCACTCAAAAAAAGAACTACTTTTAACAACAATAAGCTCATTCTTAAGATAAAAGAGATTTTGTGTATATAAGCTTATCCAGTAGTGATAATACGAAGCAACAGCTACGAAAGCAATCATATTTACGGTTGAAACTTAAAATTTCAAGTCAAATACCCGCATAAAGGGCACTGGTTGAATAAGCAAGGAAAAGTCAATCTTAAAACATGTAAATTAGAATGCATGAAGAACATTATAGGAAAAAGCCTTCACAGAGTAATTGAAATCATTGATTTAGAAGGAGTTTGACATTCAACAGGAAGAAAAAATCAACTATAAAAAGGGGGGCGAGTTTGAAAACAGTCCTAAGTTACAAATATCTGGAAAATGACTTAAATGGCTTCAGTCCAGTATCAAGTCACAAGTCAAATTACCACAATTCAACAAAAGGAAATGAAGCTCAGAATCTCGGGAATGACTCAGCGATGAAATAGTATAAGCATGTAAACAAATGATCCATAAAAGAGAAAACCTTTTTGGCTTTATGTTGCCCAATGACAAATTTATCAAGACCCTTGCAAATCTCCTTTGGCGTGGGTATATCCTTGCCCAAATTAGAACCACCCCATCCACCATTCTTTTCACCGCCATCCCCAGCACCACCAACGTTAGACCCGCCACCCCCGCCTGGTCCAGAAGCTCTTGTTACATTAACTCCAGGTGCAAAAGGTGGTCCAGAAGGAGTATGCACGGCCAAACCGTTGCCACCAGACGGAGAAGTTTCGGGTGGAGGCCAATTCTGCGGTGGGTCTCCACCGTAGCATCCGAAAGTCTCCCAAAAAGAAGCCCTTAGCCTATTAGACCCAATATTCTCAGCAACAGGAATACTAGAACCATAATCGTCAGAGGAATAGTCTTGAGTTGATTTGGAATGAGAGGGTGAGTGCTTCCCATTCTTAAGCAGCTTGTTTTTGCTAACTCTACCAATCTCCGCAAAACTCCCCTGAAGAGGAGCAATGCTATAAGGTCGAAAATAATATGCAGTTTTACAATTCGGGCAGAAATTCACAGATTGATAGGTGTGAATATTTTTACTACTATCAATAGTGGACTTATTCTGATTTTCATGATCTTGATTAGGAAAGTGACGATTAGAGAAGAGAAGATTCAAGAGCTTGGAACAGCGAGGACAATGGGTCTCGGCCCTAATCTTACGAATTTCACCACCGTCATCACCGAAGTTGCTGCTGCCGCCTCCGTGGTCCCACTTGTACCGCTCTTGGATTGAAACTAGAGACTCGCGCCGGCGGTTGCAGCCCATGTTCATGGTATGAAGGTAATTCAAATGCGTCGATATGGTCGCCGACTGCTCCAACATGTGATTCTGCTTCCGCCGCCAAAACAATGTCTCCGGCCGGTGGCAGAAACGAGTTCTACCACCGGAAGCGAGCAGCGGAGTCATGTCCTTCACTGTCTTCCATCTCCAGATCCCAGACATGGGGGGAAAAAAACGAATCTTGAGACTACCCCACAACAACAAATCTATAAAAAAATGAATAAACACACTGCTCTACACAACCCCAGAAGATTAAACACACAGAATTTCTTTGTTGGTCTCCCGGTGCATGAAAGTTTCAAGTTCCAAAGAAAAGATCGGAAATTGGGATATGTGAATGTTACTATTTTAACAGTATTATATATGAACAGGGGACTAAAAGCTACACATATTGCGTGTGCCAACAAATCTGTCATTAATTACGAGTGAAAGGGAAGAGAGAAGCGAAGGTTTGAAAAGTTTATAGAGAAACGATTGCAAGAATGGAAGGTAAGAGTGGCAGTGTTCGTAATTGTAGAGGAACAATGGACAGAAAACGGACTCCTCATCCTCGTAATCTGATGTGTCTCTTATCTTCGTAACTACTTACTTACGACTATGTTTTCAAGTTACTTGCAAGTTGCAACCAATAATAACTTATTAATTAAAAATTTTGAAAAACACTATTTTATTTATAAAATAAATATATAAATTATTTGAAGACTAAGTGATTGTTGAAAATATTCCCGTGTGAGTGTCTACATTGAAAAAAGAAAGGAAAGAAGATTAACATACAAACTTAGTGGGCTACTTCATCTATTGTCAATTAAATTTAGGATAAATTCTCACTTGGACGTATGCGTATTTTAATTTTCCTTCTAGTGTGGGCCCATAAGTTCTTTGCAAATTTAACATAATATCAAAACCAATGAAAATTTTGACCTACTATTTGTCCCAAAAAGGGCCCATCATTTAAGGAATTGAAGTCAACATGGAGCAAATGGCTTAGCAGTATTGTTTGCCTTAGGAGGGGGCCTATTTAACCTCAATCACAAGTCCAACTTTGATGAGGATTATTTACGTACCTCTCCAGATTGCCCGAGTAAAAAGGGACTCATGTGAGGAGGAATATTAAGAATACCCACATATAAATGTCCTACGTCGAAGAAAGAAAGAAAATAAGACTAGCATATAAGTCTAGTCGGCTACTTAACTTATTAGCAATTGGTTTTAAGATGGAATCTCACTTAAGCTTATGTGCGGTCTAACTTTCCTCCTCATGTAGGTCTATAGGCTCGTTGCAAATTTAACACTAGTAGGATCTTAATAGTAAATTATGAGTGTTGAGAGAACCTAGGGAGAAATTGGACTGGATCCAAATGAGCTCATATACAACTAGAGCATCATATCTCAAATCAAAATCTTTTGTGAATTTCTAATATTTACTCCCTGACCCGTAGCTCATAAGAAGTCATTTGAGTCACTTTGATCCAAATCCATTAATCTACTTCGTCAACCTAGCTCTTATATCAATGAAAGGTTTTGAGAGAGTCTGGGGAGAAATTAAACTAGATCCAAATGAGCCCATATACAACTAGGAAATCATATATCAACTCAAAACCTTGATGGCCAATTTGGTTGAGTGAAATAGATATTCTATTACTGATGTATTCCTGATGAATAGTTATTCCTTTGTTTGGTTAGAAAATAACATACAGAATAACTAATCTCGGGTTTAGTTATTCTTACACTTTAGGAAATAGCTACAGATATTGCTCCCTGTCTTTATCTATTCTGCGAACGTTAGAAATAGGTAAAGACAACCTTTCTTTCTCTTATTATTATTATCATTATTATTGTTGTTATTGCTGTTGTTGTTATAATTAATTTTCTTATTATTATTGTTATTATTGTTGTTATTATTATTATTATTATTATTAGCACATGAAAGGCCTATGATTAGTGATTACCGTATCATGCATGCATCATGCTTATTGTTTTTAATGCTTTCTTAAATTTAATTAAGGGTTTTACAATTTAATTAAGAGCTTTATGTAATTTTTGTATTGGTATGATTTGGGTTATCTAATCAATGTGGAGGTTTAAACTAGACTTGAAAGAAATGGTTGGATTATGTAATAAATGTGCAGGTTTAAAATAGAAAAAATAAATTATTTAAAATATCTTCACTGTGAAGAAATATGATATATATATATATATATATATATATATATATATATATTAGTAAGTTATGATTTATAATGTCTTAAAAATTGAACCGAAAGTTAAACTCATAAACTAAGATATTTAATATTTAAAAGGTTCAATCGATGCTATACCATGCTAAAGCTTAAATAAAATTTAAAAATTGAAATATGATTGGAAGAGATTATCTTTACCTATCGAAGGATAATTAAAAAGATTATTAAATGAAAAATAATATGTTATTTTAGTTTATAAAAATTTATTGATTTATAAAAAATTGACCAATTAATTAACAAATTAATCAATTTATGGCAACAAGGGTTGTTAAAATAAATATAACTGGAAGTTGAAAACCGAACTGACAAGTTGAACCGTTCAAGGTTTTAACCACGTTGATTTTGTAAAAAAGTGGATATTAAGTTGATTTTAAGAGTGGATATTAAGTTGCCATTAAAATTAGTCATACCTAATTATAATATCATATTCTTTAAACTTTATAATTTAATTTTTCTTTTATTAATAGATGCATTTTATTTTATAAATTGGATATGTCAATTGAAAGTAATAAAAAATTATGTGATATAAATTAAAGTGATTTATATTTTAAAATCAACACAATTACTATGTTACTATTTTTATTATAAGTTATAACTTATGATATAAATTTTAAAGAGCAATACTGCAAAGGTATTTATCCTTTATTAAATGAAACCATTCCATCTTAATTACATTAAAATTTTTCATCCATATATTATTATTTAACCTAAAAAAAGATAAAAGACATAAACATCTCCTTTAGAGTAATTTTTTTTAATTAACAGCTAAAAACGTAGAACCATAGACTAGAAAGGCACCAAAACTAACCCAAGCCAATAGACTTACCCCATACACCTAGATCCTAGAGGCCTTTTACCATCAATGGTGAGACAAGCAGAACTATCAGAAATTAAAATAGACTCTAAACAAGAAGGACTAACATTCTAGTGATGAAGGTTTGTATATAATAAGCCTACCCTAGCTAAGGAATGAGCCGCCTTATTGACAATCCTATGCGTCCAATGAAAGGACAAGTGAAGGAAGTGACGCTTGAGTGAGAGACAATCAAGGGCCAGGATTTCAATCTCAGATAAATTTGAGGAAGAAACCGAGATAGCTTGAATAGCCATCAAACAATCTGACTCCACAATGACGTGATTGAACGTGCGTCGTTACACTAGTCAAAATAAAATAACTAGACTACTACTATAGCAGTGATAAGTCTAGGTCGAACCCACAGAGAGTGTGTGTGAAGATTATGAAATGAAATCAACCGGTGTTTACACTTAATGAGGGGTTTTGGATTGTTCAAAGAAGAAAATAAAATGAAACTAACTAATAAAAACAAATTAAAAAAAACATGCAAAAATGATAAATGTGGGGAATTCGGTAGGGACCCAATTCTTCGGTTCAATCTCGGCCTACACCCTGACTAAGCATATTTTATTAATTTGTTGTTCTTTGACCTTTCCTAGCAATTATTATTCGTGGGTTAAAAATTAACCCGAGTTTTCCCTTAGGTTTTGTTTAATCAAGATACGATCGTTAATTAAACTTAACCACCGAACAACCTAGGATATGATCTCTAGATTTAGTTATATAGTAGCATTACGAATTAGGAAAACTGATTAATCAAGGCAACAATTACATACGATACGTCATTTAACCTAGGTCATGTTATCCCCAATGATTACGAATCATTAGTCACTACACGTGAATTTCAACATAACAATTACGGATTATATTGAAATTCTAGCAATAGGTTTGAAATTAACGATTCAATGAACGCATTAAAATCATCAATTCACAATACCCAATAGGTTCATACACGAATAACCGAATAATAACGAAAATCCAATTATCCATACATAATACCTAAATTAATTAACAAAGGATAACGCAATCAATTCCTAATGAGAGAAAGAAATGAAAAAATAATTAATAAATACTTAACCCGGGTCATCGGCATCGATTTTACCTCCGAACTGGCATCAGGATGCCTAGCCCTTTATGGGTATTCTTTCGGAAAAATATTTCAATCCCATTCAATGTGCACCCAAAAATCCCTTAATTTCTTTTCTCTCATGCAAGCTCCAGCCTACCAAGCTTCCACTGTTCTGCTCACTATTCCCTTAATGGGACAATTAAGATTGGGGGTTTTATTGACCCCGCTACTGTTCACTGTGCTCCTCACAACGTCCCTCACGCCAGCACTCTGCTCTCCCACTATTCGCGCCTCTGCTTTGTTGCTATGGCTCCTTTCAGCTGCGCCTATCGCCTGCTGCCTCCACTAGCGCTCCCCCTCTCTATTGTGCTTGTCCTCTTACGTGTACCGTGCCACCGATTAGACCATTAAGGGTCTGCATCAACTCTTTAAAAACCTGTAGCTCAAACCATTCTCTGCAGGCCTCAAAACGCAGACGTTGAACGCATATGCGTTGTGTTCAGTGCAAAACGCAAGCGCATATGCGTTGCATTCAGAGCAAAACGCAAGCGCATATGCGTTGCGTTGAATGCATATGCATGCGTTGCCATTTTGCTTTTTATCTTTTTATCTTTTTTTTTTAATTTTATAACAAGCACTTTTAATTTCTCCTATTTTGATTTTTCTTCTTTCTTTTTTTTCTTCTTACTTCATGAAGACAAGCAAAAATAAATCTTCGAAAAATGACCCAACTTTAATGCTTCACACTCACTTTAATTCCTTTGCTTCCAAATTGTACTTAAACTAATATATGAATTAAAGTGAGTATCTTAAGCATTTATGTATCGTTAATCGCTAAGTATAAATAATTAAAAATATCAACAATTAAGCACATATCAATTTCCCCCACACTTAGATTTTGACCGTCCTCGGACAAAACATCAAAATTAAGCTCATTGACCCAAAACATCAACTCAATTTCCATAATTTTCCAATACTATATAATCATAAACAAAGATGAATAAATTTCAAAAATCATAGCAAGAATCAACATTCCAAGCTTTTACTCATGATCAATCAACATTCAATATCTTCAAAAACTGAGCAATCTAATGGTAGACT
>JAOTBA010000203.1:4302580-4317586 GCA_025629845.1 Erythroxylum squamatum
ATCTAATGTCCCACCGAAAACCCCTTATTGCTGGCCCTATACTGTAGCTGATCCTCATCTGCGTTTAACGTAGATTTTCTGTGTTAAACGCAGACCCACGAACGCCTGCTGCCTTCTTCCTGCTGAGCTGCCTTCTGCCTCGTTCCTGTTGCGTCTACTGTAGCTTGACAAGACCATTTAATGTTGCTGCTCTCCTTTGTGCTTGTTCTGCTCGTCTGCTTCACCAAGCCGCAGCCAAGCCACGCCAGCACCAATGCCAACTCTCCAAACTGCAGCCCTCATCGAAGACTCACGCCTCCCACGCTCCCACGCTCCCACGCAAGCCCCACTCTAGATCATGCCCCACCATTCATTGACTTGAAAATTTAATTTGCAACTCTAAAATCCTGCTGCTCTTCTCGTTTTCACTTTTCCTCCACGCTGCATTTTCGTAAATGTAGGACAACTGCGTCGTCTGCGTTTCACGCTAGATGCCTGCGTGAAACGCAGTCGTTCCTGCCTGTAGCTACTCCTTGCTTGGTCAATGACGCTGCCGTTTTGCTTCTCTTTAGTCCTCCCATATGTGCATCGTTTTGGCATTGGCTTCCAACATGTGTTGTCATTTTATTCTCTTTTTTTTTTTCTAACTGATTGTTTTTAAAATTTTCTTCTTCTTCGTGTTACATTTTTCTTGTCTTTTAATTTTCTTCTTCTTGCTCCATGAAGATAAGTAAACATTGATCTTCAGAAAAATAACCCAAATGCAATACTTTCGACTCACTTTAATTTATTTACTTCCAAATTGTACCTAAAATCATATATGAATTAAAGTGCGTATCTTAAGCATTTTTTGTCAATAATCTCTAAGTGTAAATAATTAAATATATCAACAATTAAATACATATCAGTGATCTACCTGTTTTTCTTTTAACCAAGAAAGGGCTTCTGTTATAGACATAAGCTCAGCAACAACTAGATCAAAGAGAGTAGGAAAATGACCGAAAATACCAGTGATAAACTGACCTCTTTCATTCCTAAGCATAGCAGCAAACCCCGTAGCATTCTTTTCCTTAAACACAAATGCTTCAACATTACATTTGAGGAAACCTTCCCGCGGTTTAACCCAAGCTGAAGTGGTAGAACGTGAAGCGTCGGGTCTGGCAGTAACACAATCATAAGCCCGCCAGGAATCCTACCAATCTTTGAGGTAATTGTCAGCGAAAGTGACCACCATAAAAGAAGACACGTCCTTACGTTGCCAAAGTCTGATATTTCGGTGATACCAGATGCTCCAGAGCAAGGCAAAGTTGCGTTCTATACTAGCCACAGAGGAGGTATTTAATAACTGCACAATAACCTGCTCAACCCTATTCACTGAAGGGCGCAGGCTCGCCAAAGACCAGATTTCTTTAGCTTTAGGACAATCCATCAGTACGTGATTTATATCTTCTTCATGGCCATAATAATCACATGCAGTGTCAAGCATAACACCCTTCCTAGGGAGCCGATCATTACAGGGAATAAAATCCCAAAGACAAAGCTAAGCAAAATCTTTCATCTTCAGAGGGATGGACGAATTCCATATCCGAGACCATGGCCCGTCCAAAAATAAGTTGACAATATCAGTAAAAAGATTGAGGGCCAGGTTGTAACCTGTCTTAACTGAGTAGATACCGTCTTGACTATAGTGCCTAATCAACTTGTCTGGGGGTTTAGATATAGCGATGGGAACTTTGGTTACTCTCGCTACATCGTAAGGAGTTAACAACCCATCTAACAAGTTTACATCCCAACCGGTTCCAGACTCGCTAAATAAATCGGAAACCTTCATATTGCCGAAATCCGGGAGAGGAGAAGAATTAATGAAAAAGTTATTTGCTTCGTTAATCCAAGGGTCTGTAAAAACATTAATTGAAGAACCATCACCCAATCTCCATCTAATGTCGTGAGGTAGTAGATCCTTAGCTGAAAAAAAACTCTTCTAGATAAAACTAGAGTTATTCCGTTCCTTTGCATCCAAGAAACTACACGTACAAAAGTATCTAGCTTTAAAAATTTTGCTCGAGAGAGAGTCGGGGTAGGCAATAAAGCGCCAAGCTTGCTTACAGAGCATAGCTAAGTTGAAACAGTAAAGATCCCGAAATCCCATACCCCCATATTTTTTTGGAATGCAGAGACGTTCCCAACTTGCCCAGTGGATTTTCTTCATGTTACCACTGCCCGATTCCCATCAAAAGAAGTTCATCATTTTTTGTAGCTCGTCACAAGTGCCCAGAGGACTAAGAAACACACTCATGCAATAGGCAGGAAGAGCTTGTGCAACTGTTTTGATGACTACCTCTTTGCCCGGCTTTAAAAGCAGCTTATTTTTCGAGCTAGCGATCCGTTTACTGAGTCTATCCTTTATAAAAGCAAAAACTTGCTTTTTCTTTCATCCAATTAACGAGGGTAGACCTAAATATCTCCCATGATCAATAAGGGTGCTGACCCCTAAGATAGTTTCCACGGCATGTTTATCGGTAGGTTTTGTGTTAGAGCTAAACATAATGCCAAACTTCTGAAAATTGATCGCCTGCCCCGAAGCTTTTTCATAGATAGCGAGCACTCTCTTAATGTTGTTTCCTTCAGCCCTATTTGCTAGAAAAAATAGAAAGCTGTCATTTGCGAAGAAAAGATGAGAAACACTAGGGTTGCATTGACAGATAGTTACACCATGGATATCAACTCGAGCTTCATTCTTCCTGAGCAAAGCGGAAAGGCCTTCAGCACAAAGGATAAACAGGTACAGAGACAAGGGGTCTCCTTGCCTCAGCCCGCGCTTAGGCACAATAGGACCAACTTCAGAACCATTGAACGCAACAGAATAATTCACAGTAGTAACACATAACACAATAAGATCAACCTATCTGTTATCAAACCCCAGCTTTAGCAGAATAAATCTTAGATAGTCCCAGTTGACTCTGTCATAGGCTTTGTTTATGTCGATTTTAAGAGTAGCTTCACCAACTTTTCCTTTCCCTTTATTCTTCATATAATGGATAATTTCAAAGGCCACCATAATATTGTCAGTGATTAGGCAACCTGGGATAAAATTCGATTGCATAGGCGATATAATCCTAGGAAGGAGAATTTTGAGCCTGTTCGTAATAACTTTAACAATGATTTTATAGATGACATTCCACAGAGCTATTGACCTTAGGTCTTTCATGCAATTAGGTTTGTCTTTTTTGGGAATCAAGACAATCACAGTATCATTGAGGGTATCCGAAAACTCACATTTCTCCATCCAATTACGGCAGTTGTTAAATATATCAGTCCCCAGGAGGTGCCAGCATTTCTGATAAAATGCCGGGTTTATGCCATCGGGCCCAGGGGCTTTATCCAGATGCATCTCAAACAGTGCTTTCCTGAATTCCTCAATCTGGAGAGGTGCTAGTAGGAGCTCGTTATCCTCTTGGTTCACAACAGAATTAACAGTAGCAAATTGACTAAAATCATTCCCCCTAAAAGCTGAGAATAACTGGTTGAAATAATCAAGAACAATGTGACCCATACCCTCCTCATCCGACACCTGCTGGCCATTATCATCAATGAGTAAGGAGATATGATTTAACCTCTTTCGTTTAGAAGCTTGTGTGTGGAAATATTTTGAATTAGCCTCCCCATATTGCGTTAAAAAAATATTTGAACGTTGCTTTCAGTATATATCTTCCTGGGCGAGAAGATGATTAAGCTCGGGTTTTTACATCCTAAAAGAAGCACAGTGATTATTCTGACGAGACAGCCCCATGTTCCTCTTAACATTTTTAATTCTTTCAGAGAAATTGTTTCCTAGATGCTTCTGCCAGTTAAGCAATCTGATGCCACATTCTTTGAGATGACAAAGAACGTTCATGTGCACATTAACAGCCCAAACCCGAGCAACAAAATCAGTAAAACCCTCCTCCGTTAACCATTTATTTTTGAACTTAAACTAGCTAATCTTCTTAAAGGGAAGCTTATATGCAGCCACCAATTTTATAAGATTATGGTCGGATGTAGCACACACAAGGTTGTACAGTTTATGAAAAGGGAAGATGTCCATCCATTCTTTATTCACAAAAGCACGATCTAATCTCTCTAGAATAAGAGAGTTTGAATCTCTTCCTCTTTCCCATGTGTAACCAAAACCAATAAGAGGAATATCGATCAGATTACAGTCCGCAATACAATGTTTAAAACCTTCAAACAAGAAGCTAGGATAATCCGCTTCTCCTAATTTATCATTGAGAGAAAGAAGATTATTAAAATCTCCGAAACAAACCCAAGGCATGTTGTTAAGTTGCGAAAGAGAGCAAAGAAACTCCCAGTTAGCATGTTTTCTATGGGAGTTTAGGAAGCCATAAAAACCGGTGATACGCCATTTAGGAGTACTGAATTGTCAATAACCAAATCAATATGATTGTTAGAAAATCCTGTGACAGTAGCAAAGACAGTATCCATCCAAAGCATGGCCAAACCGCCACTGCAGCTAAGCCGATCAACACAAAACACTAGTCATACTTCAACATATTTTTTATTTCTTCAATCTTATCAGAGTTCGCTAGAGTTTCACTTAAAAAAAGAATGCAAGGCTTATTAAATCTAACTAAATCCTTGAGGGCACGAACTGCCTGGTGGTTGCCTAATCCACAAAAATTCCAGGCAATGCAATTCATGTCTCTCGACGGGTTTGCTGAGCTAGATTGGCCGCTGGTTTTTGAGTGGTAGATTGTGAGGAAAGTGAAGACGATAAAATATCGCCCGTGTTCATCCCCTCGATTGAAGTAGCTTCTGTGTTTCCTTGTCGAGGACGTTTTTTTGCTTTCTTCTATGCTCATAATCGAAACTTCCTTTTCTGTTTGCCCAGACACGTTATTTGTTGCCACATCAGCTGTGCTTCCATTGGGTGCATGGTAATTATTGCCCAAATGAGGAGGATAACCTGCAGTTGATTTAAACGTGATCCTCTTGGGAAAGAAAGAAAAATTGTTACCTATCCCGTGGGGATTCTTATCTGCCTTTTGTGAAAATTTGAACTCCTGATTTTATGGGGCAAAATCTGCGGCAAAATCATTCCCAAGATTGCGTTTCCACTGCACCTTCCTTCTTGCATTTTTTGCCCACACTTTTGCTTGAATTTCCTCCGGCTATTCACAGCAGAGTTCCTCCTCCGGTTTGTCAAGTAGTTTGAGACAATTGGATTACTCCACAGAGATAACAGATGAGAGGAATACGTTCGTAGCTAAACGTTATCTCCATTGGTTCTACACCTTGTTTCCTTATGCTCTTCTTCCTCATTAACAGTTCCTCCACATTTATACGAATCCGGACTCTCATATAACTATTCCATGAACTCCTTTTATTAGCAAAATCATACTCCAGATAAGTGCCCATCAGTTTACCTATGTTCTTTGCCAACGCCTCAGAAGCAAAACCCGGGGGAAGATCGTGGAATTGCACTCAAATATGTACATGGATGAAGTCGATGTCATTCGGGTTCTCCCCTTCCTTCCATTGATGAACTAATAGAATGCATTTGTTAAATGACCATGGTCCTCCTGCCAACATTTTCTTTAGATCGAAGATATGATAAAATTGGATTACATAGAGGTTGTTATCGCCCATCGATTTGATATACGCTCCCCACATAGGACGCCACAGACTCAACAGAGTTCGTTCCAGTGCATCCGAGTTAACAACTCTTTCTCCAACCAGTTTTCCCAGTAGGCACAGATCATAGTTAATCTCCTCTTTTTGAATATCTTCCGTAGGGATCACGAACTCAACATTTTCTTTCTCTCTAATAGAGAGTTTTTGGAATTCGGGATCCATAATCTAGAATGAAGACCAGAAAAAACCAAATCTAATTGACAAGCAATACAAAACATGCACACTCAGGGCATGACCAAAACTTGCACTCTTGAGAGAAAACGAAAGGTAGACGTTCAACTTTAAACAAACACTTGTAAAATTTAAAAAAAATAACCCTCTTGATCTTTAAATTTTGCAAGAAAACTCCTAATTTTTAAAGTTTTTAGAAAAATCTCTTCTCTTAGACTTCAGTTAAAAAATAACGACAAAATGCATGTAATATAAATATCAAAATAGAATTATCAAATGTTACTAATATAATAACCCAACTCAATATGAACGAATTAAAGCTAATTTAAATTAATAATTAAAAATAATTATAATAAATTATTTATTATGTCGAATATAGGGGAGCAAGAATGATATAATTTTGCTGGAACTTACCGAGGACATGACTCTCAATGAAAATTTTAAAGTACTAAAATAAAGATAAAAGGATTTCATATAGAAAGATCCTTCTTTTTTTCAAAGATCTTTTAAACATTATCTTTTGAATCTTATGTCTTATTTTTAGTCTGAACATTTAATATGTAATACTTCTCTCTTAGATATTTAGGCTAAACTTTTTTTACTTAGCCAAAATATTTTCTTCTAATGATTTATTTGATTTATTTATTTACTTGTCTTCTTTCCTGTTTGTGTAGTTATTTACTTATTTTATTTTTATTTTTATTCTTTACCTTATTCTACATTTTTGTGTTTAATATGTATAATTAAAAAATTTCATATATTCAACTTTGATTCAAGAAATTAAAACTTTATCTAATAAAAAAATTAAATATAGTATTCCAAATACAAGCAAATTATAATTTATATAAAAAGCCAATTTTCTAATTTTATTCATAGGCAAACTGATGTTTCAAAACAAGAAGAGATTGTAATATATTATTTAATTATTTAATATGAGTTATTAATAAGAACTCTAATTTAATTATCATATTTTGAGTTTAAAATATGAATAAATTTTAAAATAAATTATTTTTAGTAATTAAAAATATATAAATATTCATTTTTAAATTATTTTATTTATTAAAATATTTTAATATATTAACATTTTATCAATATTTATTACTAAATATTATATAAAAATAAAAACGACTTAATTAATTAATTTATAAATTTAATTTATTTTTAAGTTTTATCTAATATTTAATTGTTATATAATAAATTAATAATGAAAACAAAATTTGTGCTTTTGTTTTAAAATGAATATTGAAAACCTTTTTGTTTGGAAAAACAGAAATTTGAAAACCAAAAACGATATCAGGAAAAGATAACTTTTTTTATTAAGGGTATGTTTGGGAGTTTAGGATGTAATGGAATAGAATGGCAATTAATGGAACAGAATGGAATGGAGTGGAATGAAATATAATGAAATAGGTCACTCCATTATTTGGAAGTTTAAATAAAATAAGAGAGGGACTCCTTTGGCCATTGTTTGAAAGTGATACTAAAAATGAATGAAATTGAATAACTTGTAATATTTTTTTTTCCAAAATTACCCTTGTAATAAAATATGCATAGTTGCCATGAAACACATAACACATAATAAGCACACATCCATCGATAAACAAAGAAGACGACATCAGCATCAATAAAAATTTCTGATTTCTTTACATACAAAAAGTGTCAAGAAGATGAACATAGAAGAATAGTCGATGCTTACCTGATGGAACGAAGACAGATGACCCTAATAGCTGTGGAGGAAAACGTTCGTCAATGGAAGAAGCCAGTTGAAGGAGAAACACAATGGACATAGTAACTTGTAGCCGCATAGATATTTGCTGGACTGGGGTTGTAATTTCATTAATTTTTTAAAGATATTTTTGTCATTAAATTAGGGTTTGGAAGGCAAGCCATGTCATTCTATCCCTGACCTCCCAATTTAAAAGGTCACAAAACATTAGATTTTGGATGGCAAAAGATAGCTTCCAAAGCCATTAATTATCATTCTATCCTGTTTCAAAATAGACTCTCAAACAATGGCCTGAATTATCTGGATCATTACATTACATTGCCTTCCATCCCTCCACCCACGTCCTGCACCATGCATCGTCTTGGTCTTGTGAACTCCCTCAACAAGCACGTCTTGTCAGTACTTTCAAAGTGTAATCACTTAAACCATCTCAAACAACTCCAATCTTTTCTGGTAACTCTCGGCTACTCGCAGTCCCATTTCTATGCTTTCAAACTCGTTCGTTTCTGCGTTCTCAGGCTCTCCAACCTCGCCTATGCTCGCTTTATTTTCGACAATCTCTGCTCCCGCAATGTCTACCTCTATACTGCTATGGTTACTGCATACGCTTCTCTTCCGGATAATGATACAGCTTGGGCGTTGTTTCGTGATATGATTCGTCACGGCCACGATAAACCCAACCATTTTATCTACCCCCATGCATTGAAATCGTGTCAAGTTACGAAATTGGTGCATACCCACATTACGAAATCGGGTTTTGGCAAACACCCAGTTGTGCAAACTGCCTTAGTTGACTCGTACTCGAGGTCTCCTTCAGATATTTGCGATGCGAGGAAGGTGTTTAACGAAATGTCTGAGAGGAACGTTGTGTCATGGACTGCTATGATTTCTGGGTATACTAGGATAGGAGAGGTCGGAAATGCTATTTCTCTTTTCGAACAAATGTCTGAGAGAGATACTCCTTCCTGGAATGCTGTCATTGCTGGCTGCACACAGAATGGAATGTTTCAAGAGGCCATCTCGATTTTTAAAAATATGTCAATTCTAGCTCAAGAGCCAGATCATGCTCAGAATAAGCCTAATTCTGTTACAGTTGTATGTGTACTCTCTGCTTGTGGGCATACAGGCATGCTTCAGCTAGGAAAATCGATCCATGGTTATGTTTATAGGCATGGGATTGTTTCTGATTCGTTTGTGTCTAATGCTTTAGTTGACATGTATGGGAAATGTGGGAGCTTGAAGGAGGCGAGAAGGGTTTTTGAAATGACTTCAAAGAAAGGTTTGACGTCATGGAATTCAATGATCAATTGCTTAGCACTGCATGGACAAAGCGAGAATGCAATTTCCGTGTTTGAGGAGATGATGAAATGTAATGACAACGTTACACCAGATGAAGTTACCTTTGTTGGCTTGTTGAATGCATGCATTCATGGAGGACTAGTTGAAAAAGGTCGTCTTTATTTCCAAATGATGACTCAGGAGTATGGGATTGAACCTCAGATTGAGCATTACGGGTGCTTAATTGATGTTCTTGGTCGAGCTGGAAGGTTTGAGGAAGCCTTAGAAGTTGTGACGGGAATGAAAAACGAACCTGATGAGGTGGTTTGGGGTTCACTGCTTAATGGATGTAAAATACACAGTCATACAGAGTTGGCGGAATTTGCAGTTAGAAAACTGAATGAAATTGTTCCAAATAATGCGGGTTATGGCAGCATATTGGCCAATATGTATGGCGAGCTAGGAAAATGGGATGATGTCCGCAAGGTGAGGAAGATGTTAAAGGAAAGGAATGCTTATAAGACTCCTGGTTGCAGTTGGATTGAGGTTGATAACACATTTTACCAGTTCTACTCTTTCGACAAAACACATCCTAAAACAGAGGATATATACGAGACACTGGAATCTTTGGTTGCTTTACGTTGAGCTAAGCTGGAGCCCTTGATACCATTGAACTACGCAAGTGGATTTGCATTTAATTTATCCCATTGGCTTCTCATGTTAAGCTGAACCACCAAACTGTCTCTGATATGCTATCTGCACAAGACAACAGATATGAAGGCACGACTCAACAGTAATTTTGAGCCAGTTTTTTTTTGGT
This sequence comes from Erythroxylum squamatum, assembly GCA_025629845.1. Taxonomy (NCBI): domain Eukaryota; kingdom Viridiplantae; phylum Streptophyta; class Magnoliopsida; order Malpighiales; family Erythroxylaceae; genus Erythroxylum; species Erythroxylum squamatum. Next base: position 4,312,246 of record JAOTBA010000203.1, read on the forward strand.
TGTATGTGCCTTCTAGCTTGTTATCTCACCAAAGGCATATGAAACAAATTTGCTTCCAGAAAGGAGAAAACTTCCCTTCATTCCCTTGTTAATCTAGAGTTCGCTGGTTTTGGTTCTGGTTTTGCAGGTTTCAGATTATCAAGGGAATCAACAATGTAAGTCCATTAATCTTGTGTTTTGTATTTTTGATGTGTGAATTAATTATTAAAACTTCTCATCTATGTTTGTATAACTTCGTAGTTTTCTTTAATTTGCTTCTTTTGTCCCATTTTTCTCTAGTTAAAATTTTGTTTCAACAACTGGCATAGCACTCTTTACAATGTGTGGGACTACTAAAGTGACATTTTCCATTGCTCCAAGCATGGTTACCTGGTCATCTAGTTCAACTGTTGGGTTAGCTCAATAACTACACTAGCTACTTAATTCTTTTCAGACTTTGCGCAGGTTAAGTGCATTCAGATCGTATTGAAGTAAACTTTGGATGTTCAGGAACAAAATCAAACATTTATATACTTTCAAATTGTACTAAAAAGATTGCATGTTCAGATCCGAAAATATTATGCATAATGACGTTGTTGACCGTGTTGTCCTTACTTAAGGAGATGGGATATTCATATCTCCATTTTGGCCCCCAAAATGTTTTTAAAGTAATAGCACTCCCTGAATGAAGTGGTTGAAAGAGGCATAGATTTTCAAGATGCGTTCCAGTGAACAATGAGATAACTAGGCTATGAGTACTGTATAGGCAAGTTTCATTTATATTTCTTTTCAAGTTGTGTTGTCACTCAAAAGCTTGTATGTTTCATTTACAGGTGCTTCATCATGAAGTAGCCGCCAGAAATTGTTCCTTTACATTACAGTATAGGAATTGCTTACATTTGCTTGAAGCAGGGAGCTTCCGGACATTGAGATTCGTAAGCAGGTTTAACACACATTTAGAACTTCAAGTTGCTACCATTCTTGAAAATGTCAAGCCCAATCAAGAGCTCTTATGTACTGATGTGACAATTTTTTTCACAGAGAGATTGTAGTGACAGGATTTTCATTCTATATCTTGTTTGATCACCTGGAGTCACCTGTGAATGCTGAGCAGAAACGTCTCGATAATCATAAATCTGAGCAGGATTTCATGCCCTTGTAGGACAATGACAAGTTAGTTTCCTTAGTACAGGGCAAGTATGTATACCTTTGTAAACCGATTTGTTTAAAGTTGTGATTTAATGGTCAGCTTCTGAAATTTCATTTTTATGTTGTTTTTATTCTTTTTATGAGCTGTCCTCTTTTGATTTAAGCTTTCTTCTGGATTTGTATTGTGACTGGCAACTTAGTGCTGGAAGACGATGCAAGGCAATCATGAGGAAGAGTAACTAAGAAAAGATTACTTTTTGTTCTCCCAATAACATTTCGTTCAGTTTATCTTAAATGTTCTTTCTGGGCTGAGTAATTTAACATAACAAAACAAGTAACTAAAAGAGCCTTGATACAATGGCAGGTCAGCTAAGTTCTCAGAATTAGTTTTGATCTCTTCCTTCTTAGTTCTTTCTATTATTTCTGTTTCTCTCTAACTAAGTTCAAGCTATTTTGTCCCATAGCAAGTTATGAATGGTTGCTGTGTATGTTTTCCTCCTTCCTTCATCCATCACTTATTTATTTGACTTAAATAATTTAACTTATTAAAAAAATAATGTAAAGGAGCATCTTTTTTAAATACTTTCCTGTCCACTAATTATAAATTTATGTACTTTAATTTCTTTGTTAGATTGCTAATATTAATAAAAAAATCCATATAGATATACCATATTATTAAAAGGGAAAATTACTAAAAAAATCTTAAAGATTACATAATTTTATAATTATAACTTAAACTTTAAAAAATGGCAATTAAATATTTAAACTTTCAACTTTTTTCATGTATATCTCGATGTTAATATCTCGTATTGATGTGACAAATCATATCAACTATATTATGATAAATATAGAATGTCATGTATTGTAATAATAAAATTAAAATTTCTGGTTATAATTAAAAAATTAAAATTTTTTTATAATTAACTCTTATTAAAATTATGCAATTATTGTTTAAAAGAATTAGGCATTAATAAGATATAATTGATATTAGCCTATTTGAAAATCGTATTGCAATAATAAAATTAATAAAAACTTAAAATAAACAAATATTTAAAAATTATTTCCCTGTTTTTGAAATCTTCTTTCAATAAAAAAACAGAAACACAAAAATATGTTTTGAAAGATAGGAAATTGATTAAAGAATTTGTAAAAGTTGAGAACTTTCTCATGGTAGAAGAATATTTTATTCCGTTTCTTGTTGTCGATGACCTCCATGTAAGGTAGTCCTCAGGTTTTTGTGAAAAATCGTTGAAGGGCACTTGGTCATTTGTTCTCCGAAACCCAAAGTCACCCAGAATTCACATACACAGTTTAGAGCCATAGCACCCAAATCGTCCATACCCGGTAAAGTTGGCTACTTTCGATCTGTCTCTCTCAACCCAGAAGAGAACAAAAAGAATTCCTCTAAACAACCTTGACATACCCACACTCTTTTTCCTCTATTTAATGTCCAGTGCATAAAAACTCTGAAAGTCGCTTTTCATGCTGCAATTTTTGCAGGGACAGGACTCTGGGTAATGCATTGGAAGCTCTTGACCCAAGCTTGAAGTTGTTTTGAGGTGGGTTTGTGCTAATTTTTATTTAGTCACCAGGATTTTCGTGGAGTAGAATGTATTTCGGAGGAAATTGTTAAAGTAGAATTTCGAGTGGTAGTGGAAGCGAATTTTGTCATAGAGGCAATTCGATTCGTTTTGAAATAATTGATAGAAGTTCCATGATTAACTATCGGCTTGTCGTGATGTATGAGTTTCTTCCAATATGTGTGTCATTTAGCTTATTCTTAATGGTCTTTGTTGGTAAAATATCCCTTTGTTGTTTGACACTGCAAGTCTCTTTACTGGTAGCTGTTGGCTGCATGAATTTTATCTAAGAGGATTCAAACATAGAAATTGGTCTGAGTTAGCAGTCGTGTGTAATCAGCGTGGAAATGATTAGAATAGCATGTTAAGATTTGGCTAGTGTAACCTACCATTCATGCTTTGGGAGAGTAATTGGTCGTATGTGTTTATTGGGGATTTGAATAAATCTGATTTCCACTGGTAGGGTTGGTGAATGAACATAAACTTTGGAATTTGTAAGAAATGAACCGCAGATGATTTGATAGTACTTTGCATGGTAAGTCCTAATTTCTGTATTTCAGTTGTTAGATTTTGATTAATATGATAATTGGATTTTGTGTGTTACTAATAACTTTAGATTAGAGGTTTGCAAAGTAACAGGATAAGCGTACATTTTTAGAATAAAATGGATTTTGGCCTCCTATTTTAACCTTTGCCTGGTAGACAAAGATAAATCATCGTTTGATTATAAACCTTTGCTAGCAAAGTTAATCGATTCTTTTGTTTCCCCTAGCATCGCATTCCTTTTATCTTAAATTACAACTGATTAATAAGCCGATAACTTGACTTTCTAGTCATTTCAAAGTAATTTGGACAATGTAAGTGTTATCTTTTGAGTACTTGTATTAATTGCAATAGAACTGATGAATGTTTTCATTTCTTGCTGTATTTTTAGTCAGGGATAAATGTGTCATATGAAATAATTGAATTCAATTCTAATATTATTAGATTTGTTCCAAACAGTGTAATTGAATTCAATTCTAATATTAATGAATTTGTTCCAAATAGTGTAAATTCAATTCAATTCTAATTTCATTAATGGAATTCAATTCAATTCATACATGAATTCAATTCTGAGTGTACCAAACAGCCTGTAAATATGTTGAATGTTCTTTTAGGGTAGCGAAATTTCCTACCATGATTATTTGTATGATACCTATAATGAATGAAGGCTTGATGTGTGCTTCTTTGAGGCTTAAAGGGTTATGAGTGGGTTTGTATATTATCATTAAAGTTATACGCATTCTTCATTTTGGATTATTGAAATTTATGCCTAGATTAAGATCCAAACACGAAATCATAATACCTTCTTTTAGAATTAGTCCTAGTGGGTGTGGCATGTGCATGCATATGCTTAAATGTGGATGCTCTATACCCATTTGTTACATTAAGCAATAGTTATTCACTATGCAAATATTTTTTCTTCAAAAATGTGGTTCTATAATTGGCTTCTCCTCTATAGTTATATCTTATTCCATACTTATTATTGGAATTCTTTTATGCTCCAAAAATGTTTTCTAGCTTTTTACTCTCTTTAGTGAATTTGGATAATGAAACTTTGAGAACATTGACCTTCTTTTTCAATGTCTAATTTTCATGTTTCAATGTTTCAAATACCTGATTGTCATCAATAATCGTATTTTTTTTTAATTCTTTAATGCTTTGCATTTCACTTTTCTTCTTTTCATTCTTATTCATGCATGCAGCGAACTATTTTTTAAAGTTCCTTGTGTTTGGAAGACAATTTCTTCCTTTTCTTGCTTATGATCTCTAAACCTTCAAACTAGTTCATCATATGTCAAATTGATATTACTATCATAAAAGTTAGAATTTGATGTTATCATTATCGTCCTCAGCTATAAAGCACATTTAAGTTATTTCTCCTTTTGGATGCTTATTTTTTAATTCACTTGTGTCATCCCAAGTTGGTACTTTTACAGCTTAATTTTTCTTGTTATCATTCTTCTCCATTTTGTCATTTTTTTCTTGTTTTTCATTGGTTTTGAGGATAGGAAATTATGATTTCACGTGTCTAAGTTTTCTATATTCAAAATAGATAACATTGGAAGATTTATGTTTTAAGTCAATCTTACCTTCCTTGAAACCTTTTCTTTTCAATAACTTCTTCAAAAATTTCTCAAATTTTCTAGTGATTGTGGAAATGTCTTCTTTATCACTTTCATATGTTAATTTCTCTTCCTCTTGACTCAATTCTGTTAAGTCAAAATGACTTTACGATTAATTATTTTGATGACTAACAAAAAGCAGACGAAAGCTAGTTGAAGCAAAAAGCAGACGAAAGCTAGTTGAAGTAAAAAAGCAGACGGAAGCTAGTTGAAGTAAAAAGCAGATGGAAGCAAAAAGCAGACGAACAAAAAGCAGACGAAAGCTAGTTAAAGTGAAAAAGCAGACAGAAGCTAGTTGAAGTAAAAAGCAGACGGAAGCAAAAAGCAGACGAAAGCTAGTTGAAGTAAAAAGCAGATGGAAGCTAGTTGAAGTAAAAAGCAGACAGAAGTAAAAAGACAGACGAAAGCATCAGTTTGAGTTGGTTACAGAACTCAAACTGAATAACCGTTTCTTTAAAGAATCAAGAA
>JAOTBA010000203.1:4328504-4344015 GCA_025629845.1 Erythroxylum squamatum
ATATTGTTTAATATACTTTAAATAATATTTATATGCATAAATAATTTTTATTACAAAATAAAATATAGTTAAAATTAGTAAAAGTACTTTTTATTTTTATGTTACCAAACAGTCTATTACATGAAGCTCTTTCAAAAAAGTTGTTATTTTAATTGACAGCCAAACAGTCAACTAGCTTCTTAGAAAAGTTCTTCTGACAAAAGCTCTACCGATATAAGCTCATCTAAACAGGCACTTATAATTGGAAGGTTACGAGTTCGAATTACAAAATCAGCCTTTTTGTATAATGTAAAAGAAAAGTTTACGCACAATTAATGACCTTATTCCAACCCTCGCAAAAAGGGAACCTTTTCAATTGGTTCATTGAATTAAGTTTGAAATTATCATAATAAAATACTAATTAATTTTCTAAATTTGGCATCAACTAATTGTTAAAAAGAATTTTAAACGTGTGTGAGAATAAAAACATAATGTTCATGAAGTCGCTTTTTCATAGTCAATTTATTTAATTTATGACGAAACATTGTCAACTTATGCTTACTTTCTTTAACTCAAATTATGAATGCCAGTGTGAACATAGTAATCAAGTGTGCCTTCAACTTGAAGTGCAAGCCAAATTGAGAATCTTTTATGTTTAAGAAAATCTTGTTAGCTTAGTATGTGGGTCTGAGTAATCTCTTTGAAGGGCCCCCTCTAGCACTTGAAACACTATGGTTTTGACGAACGTGTGCATTGTCTGTACTGCAACAAGACAAACATACCAAGTACAATTACAAGTTCTTCAAGGGAATGTGTAGGGTTGGTCCCATCAGGAGGATAAAAGAGAAAGTAAGGGGGAAAGGCAACAGTGGAATTTTGGTCATTGGTCATTGGTCACACTACAAAAGGTCTTTGGATTCTCTTCCTAATACACAACAATAGTTAAACAGTTTCTTTTCAAACCATCTTCTGTTTCAATGGTGACTCCATTGTTACGAATTTGAAAAACAAAACCAACATAAAAGGAGTGCTGCAGAAGGGTCTCCTCTTTTTTAACTTTTTGGGTGTGGATATCAATGAATAAACTAACAGCTTATTGAAAAGAGTCAACGAGGCACAATGGGACTTGATAGTGGGAAGTGTGGTGAAAGAACCTCATTCTTTCTTTAAGAATAGGATTCCTTTCTGCATCAAACTTTCTTCCTATTCGTAATGAAGATTCTTAATATATTAACATTTTTGACTTTGGCATGACTTCACATCACCTCCCTTTCTTTTTCCTTATGATTATTACTACTCTTTCTCTAATTTCTCTCTAAGGACAGGCTTGGGGGTGAGTGAGTCCCACTTCAATGAGAAACTGGCACGTTCATTAGAGGATTTGAAAACGTTCTGAGGACTATGATTGCCCTTCTCTTCTGTCGTGTAATTGGTGTTCATTTGAGGTCCACATACCTTGCGAAAAGAAAAGGTTATAACTCCTACAATGCTTAAATCATAATTCGTTTCCTGTTAGCTTACTATGAGAGGCTGACTTTGAAGGAGCTTCGAGAATAACACGAGTGAACATTCTTTGTGTATACATATGCTTTTTTTATTGAACCGGCTCATTTCAGAAGCTGATATGACAGGCTTGAATACATTGTTAGAAGCATGATTCTTGCCAATCAAGTTGTACAATAACTCGAGTCAATGACCGAAACCAAGGTGTCAAAACCTTCTCCTTAACCACTCAAAGCATCAAAGAATATATAGTTCACGTGAAGACAAGCCGGACGCATATACTTTCCAACCTTTCGCTCTATGCTAAGTTCCTCATGACAAGTCGACCTTTGATATGAAGAGAATATCCATCCCTTATGCCTCTTTACTTGATCCTTTCGTGTTTGAAATGACCAAATCAATCAGGTGGTGATTCTAGCATCACAAGAACAGAATCAGCAGTCAAGAAGAACTAGATTGAGAAGCCAATCGAATAAAATAATGAACAGTTTCTATCAGCCCTGTAACGCTCAAGAAGATCATGTTTGTAGCGAAAAGGACACAGTAACTTGAAACTATTATAAGCATATAACCAACTACAAGAGTTGAAAAGGACACAGTAACTTGAAACTATTATAACATAAGCATATAACCAACTACAAGAATTGAGCAAACACAACAAAGCCAATCTGTCCAACAGTCTTAGCTCTACCAAATGTGATCCCAGCTCAGATTATGGTCTTGCTTTGTCCAACAAAATTTCAAGTAAAATAAGACAAGCAAGGAATTAAATAAGTATCAAAGGGCCTCTTTAAAAGTGTATACTGATTTTCCCAACATTATTAATTACCACGAATAGGTATTCAAAGAATTGAAAAGAAAAAAATTATATTATAATGACCAGTTATTACACAATTAGTGACTAACTTTAATCATTATTAATATTCAGTTCTTCAATTGCTAATGATAATTCTTTGAATAACAAATCTAGATTATCACTCATTTGTAATTCCTCCCTTTTGAATCAAAAATAAAATATTGACAGACTAAAATATAATCGTAAGACAGATATTTCACTAACATTCAGATATTTCCAATTCAACATAAAACGCATTTGTATGAAGTACAATTCAAATAGGATAACAGCTTATTCCCTATACAAAATCTAATATTAAATGGATATAATTTTTCATTAAAATATACCATCTTGTGAAGTATACATTCTTTGATGTCGCTTTTGTTACAAACAAAACAAATTCCTAGGATAAATGTCATTGAAGACAATGTATAACACTTGCAATATTGACTCTTAATAGAGCAATAATCTGAAGAGGTACCACAACTTACATTCTTACTAGATAAATCTCAGCAAATCCTACTTCAGAGGCTTCAAATCCTGTACAAAACAAATGTACGTGTTTAATATTCAAGTTCAGAAAAGAAAAAGAAATACTCTTCAACCTTTCCACAATTAGCAAATACCAAAGGAAAGAACTGCAAAACCACAATGCTTATGGAAGTAAAACAGCCTACATTGACTATATCATTTCAGTAAGAAAAAGAAAAACCCCGCATTACTTTGGCACCTGACCCCTATATATGCCTACAGCTAGTAGCACTGATGTTTTCCATAATTTAACCTACAGCTTACTCCAAATAAGAAAAGAAAAATCAGATTGTGTTTTTTGGTGCAGACAGTAACAAGTATACAAAACGTAAAACACTTCAGAGACAAATACTGTGAAAAGAATTACCAATTCTACCTTAGAAGTCCTCAAATCATTCACTGCCATACGAAGAGAATCATTTGAGAATATCAAGCGAGACAGCGCCCCTGTACTTAACCTGCAATGACCAACCCATTGTTAGTCTGGGCTGAATTAGTTCATCAAACTAAAGAATACAAACAACTGGCAATTCGTCAGCCTAATCCTGGCAGACAGCTAATCTAGTAAATCGTGATGGCAGCATGAGATTTTAGATAATGCTTATGGGTGTAATGATTGACATTCAAAATAAATGGCAGTGAGTGTTCTTCCTAGATCAAAACTCACCCCTGATTCAGCAAATAGTAAACAGATCAATAAGCAGTCCTTGATAAGAATATGACCTCTATAAGTAATAAGCAAATAGCAGGAAGAAGCAAGTATTCAAACTCAATGAAATTTGAGTTTGCTTTTGGTAAACAATACAAGGAACCCAATAACAAGTTACATACAGAATTTAGTAAATCAAGGTGGAAAGAGGAATGCACCCGAGTATCTTCGCTGCTTCTGATATTGATCCTTCAACAGCAAAGATCAGATCAATAAGCGCTTGCATTCCCTGCATCATCACCACCATAATAATCAGTCATAGTAATATGTTATAGGAACAACTAGAGATGTTAATGGGTCGTGCGGGCACAAGCCCATTGCCTGCTTTTGATATATATATGTGGTCTTGTAGTATTGTATGAAAAAAGTAAAACTAAAAGTGTATTGTTGTTATTATCACAATTTATGGTCGAATATAATTCTCATTCATACTTCTGGTTTATATACAAGGGAATATATATACTAACAGCATAAATACTTACTGCCCTAGCCCGTATATACAGTTCATTAAAATCCTTAAAGGCCAGGGAGTAGTCCCTAAAGATTAGGAATTACATCAAATCCTTTAGATCACAAGATTACCCTAATAAAGACATCTTAAATACATTATTCAACACTTTCCCTCAAGCTAGTGAATGAATATCTTCCATTCCAAGCCTGCTAACAATATACCTCGAAATATAGCACTTGGCAGCCCCTTTGTGAGTATGCCTGCTAGTTGATCTTTTGTTACAACAAATGGAGTGCAGATTAGGCCATCTGTCTAGTTCCTCTTTAATGAAATGCCTGTCAACATCAATGTGTTTTTTTGGATTATGTTGCACAGGGTTATATGCAACATCACTTGTTGATTTGTTATCAGAGTACAATCTTATTGTACCTTCCTATTTTATCTTCAAATCATGAAGAACTATTTTTAATCATAGTAACTCGCCTATTCTCAGTGCCATTAACCTGAACTTAGATTCTGACCCGACTACCACATTTTGGTTTTTACTTCTCCATGTTACAAGGTTACCACTTAAGATAGTAAAATAGTCAGAGGTTGACCTTCTGTCAACTAATGAACTAGCACAATTAGAGTCAGCGTAGGCCTCTGAAGTCATACTTTCTCCTTTCCTAAACAAGATTCTTTCTCAGGGCTACTATTCAAGTATTGTAAAATTTGATGTACTGCCTTGAGATGCATATTTATAGGATTATGTATAAATTTGTTGACAACATTCACAACAAATATAATATCTAGCCTTGCATGTGTCAAATAAAATAATTTTCAAACCAGTCTAAACCTCTATCTACCATGGAATCATCCGGAGCATCCCATACTCTATGTTTGAACTCAATGGGTGTATCAACTGGATTACATCCCAATCCCAATTCCTTTAATAAGTCAAGCATGTACTTTTGTTGTGAAATAAAGATTTCCTATTTGGAATGTATCACTTTGATGCCTAGAAATTAATTTAACTTCCTGAGTTCCTTGATGTCAAATTCTCTCAATAAATACCTTTTTAAATTGTGCATCTCATCTGTATCGTTACCTCTTGCTATGATATCAACCACATAAACTAACAAAATTTTCACTCTCCCTAACTTTGAGTGTCTCACGAACAAAGTATGGTCTCTTTGGCTTTGCTTGTATCCCAAGCTAGTCATTACTTTAGAGAATCTTCCAAACCAATCTCTCGATGATTGCTCAAGTCCATAGAGGACTTTTTTAAACTTGTATAATATTCCTTCTTTAAATTCAAAATTAGGAGGGAACTCCAGACAAATTTCCTCTTCTAGATCATTACGAAGAAAATCATTTTTTTACATCAAATTGTTGCAAGTTCCAACTAAAAATGGCAGCCAATGATAATAACACATGACTATATATTCATCTTAGCAATTACAGCAAATGTCTCAATATAATCAATACCATAGGTTTGACTATACCCTTTGGCAATGAGTCTTGACTTGTATCTTTCTACAAAACTTTTAAGGTATGTACTTCACGATGAAATCCATCCACATCCAACTAACTTCTGCCCTTTCGGCAATTTAATCAACTCCCCTATTTCTTTTTTCTAGAGCTTCCAACTCCACTTTCATAGCATCCTCCCATTTTTGGCAATTCAACTAACTCTCATTTTTTGTTTACTTGAACCACATCCAATAGAAAAATCAAGAACAAAAAAAATATTTCTTGGATGATAAGCATGAACTATTTCTTTTTCTTTCATATTTTGCTTTAATTTATTTAACTCAAGCTTCATTTAAATTTGGTTGTAAATTTGACAGACAATTGATATTATACAACTCCTTTTCATTTAGATCTCATATGTTGATAATATAAAAACATTTCAGCTATTCAACAATGACACTTGAACTTTGACTGATGAATCTAGTTGATCTAACTGAGTAGCTACACAAACATTTGACTCGACGTTGATATACTGATCAAAGTAATTAAGTAATTCCAAATCCTCTTCGGATTGAAGACGCTTCTTAAGATAATCTTTTAGAAGTTTTATCATCCATAGAGCTACTTCATTTTTTTGATTTACAGTAACAACAACAACAACAACAACCCAGTAAAATTTCCGCTGATACACGAGAGTCGAGGAAAGTCCAGTAGTATATAGTTTTACCCCTAACTAGTAAAGAAGTTGCTTTCGAATTCATTTTTTCTATTTCCCTCTTATATGCATTATATCCAAATTGAACAAACTTTCCTAAATCATCTTCAAATATCAATTATTGCCACAAATCTTGGTTGAAGGTCAAGACCAAAATTTTCACATGAATTTGCTAGTGATAATTTCAACTCTTCAAGTAATTCCTTGAGGACAGTTACAATGATTTGGCACTCCAATCTCCATGATTTCAAAATTTGGTTGTTGTTGTTGACACCATTGTGTTTTTCAAAAGATGTTTTCTTCTCATTCTCACTTCTTTTGAAAACCTTTTTTGGTCTTCGTAACCTTTTGTGTAGTCTTGCCTTAAGACACACCTCCTCCACAAGTAATCTTTTCCCCTTCTCGACAAATGTCTCGTTTTAAACTTATAGTAACTTTCAATGGAACCTGCTTTTCACAAACATCTTTTCTTTTGTTTGTTTCTCATATCTAAACTAGAGGCTCTCATGCCACTTTCTTGGCTATAGAAGAAGAGGGAACTATTCAAAACAGAAATTACTTATATATACTAACCAAATAACTATATTTATATGCTTGATATTCCAAGACTCTTATCATAGTCGTAAAGTTAATCACACTTAACTATTAAATTTCAAAAGATGTTATTCGTATATTTAACTTCTAGTATATTTATCTCTATTCTCAACATTTAAGTTTAGTACTTCTAACAACTTCTACATATTTATATGGAAAATCAAAACCCAGAAGAGAAAAAGGACGGAAGTGAATAAACAAGTACCAAGACGAATTTAGGATTATTGGGTCCAATTTGGGGACCACATTCAGCTCCTCTGACGGTAGATTTAAGAGGAAGAATTTGAAGAAGCTCTAGAGGTGGTGAGTAGGAATCAACATCCACAGGGTTCCTGACTACGTACCTCCCAAATTAATTGACCAAAAATAATGATAGCATACATGATAAACAAAAATCAAATAATAAGAGTTAAAACGAAAATAACAGCTTGCTTAGATAAGATACCTTTAAGACCTAAAAGAGTACGCAGACGCCGTAAGGCCGAAGCTCGATTCTTGTGCTGTGATCGGTCTTCAACAGCCTGAGACAAAACATCAAACATATAACGTGCAAGTTGAATAAAGCAGAAGAAATGACACAAAGTCTCGAAATTGCAACTGAAACCTGAGCAATAACGCCAGTGGGGAGGTGCTTGAGACGGACGGCGGACTCACGCTTGTTCCGGTGCTGGCCCCCAGGTCCCGACGCCTTGAAAGTGATCATTTCGCATTGTTTCATCAGTTCTCCGTCACTCAATTGCAGGTACGATTTCGCATCACCATTACTACTACTGCTGCTGCTGCTAGAACTAGTGTAACTGTGACTGTTACTGACGCAGCAGTAGCAACCCAACTGCAACCTTCTTATTCTTGTGGAATTAATGATAGTGATTTTTGACAGATTGAATGGAGAATTTACAGAGGAGACATAAGGACTCCGATAGTAAGAATTTCGCAGTTGTAATCGAAGACGAAGAAGAATAAGATTGAAGTGGGCAGCTAAAGCCATTTCATTTACAGGAATTACGAAGTGTTCAAATTGCGTTAATCGTAGTTCAGTTCCAATCGAACCAAAAAATCATTCAATGAAACGAAATCAAGAAATGGTATCATTTTTCGTGACCATCAAACCTCGGACACAGGATGTAAGAAACTTTTGTGTCAGAAAATATGAATTTAAGTTATTTAAAGGTAAAATATTTAATAATGAAATTATTTTTTAATTAAGAAACTATACTTTCAATAATTGTTTTAAAAATTATAATAAAATAAAACAAAAAATTTAAGATTAAAAAGATTCAACCGATACGCCAGATAATGACACGCAATATGCACCGCGGCTGAAAAATATGGGTACTTATATTTCCTCACAAAATATGAAGTCCAAAAAATCTATATGAATTCTGGGGATGTTTAGTTGACGAGTTTGAGAAGAGGTTAATTGGTAAGGAATAAAAAGTGAGTGGTTGGTTGTTGATTATCATTATAGAGGTAATAGTTTGATATCTCACTTTTGGAAAATCTTCCATACCCTCTATTTAGTAGAGGAATGAAACTCATTATTTAGTAGTGACTCTTTTTTTAAAAATATTTTTAATACTAATTAATCAAATACAATATAATTAATTACAATATAATTCATTTAGTAATTATAACATTGAAATTAATTAATTAATTAAAATAAAATAACTATATTATATTATATTATATCATATTATAATTAATTAAAATATACTTAATTAATTATTAATTACAATATAATTAATTAAAATATTATTATTATTTATTTATTATATTGTAATTAACTAAAATATAAATAATTAATTACAATTAAAATATAATTATTCATTAATTAAAATATTGTAATTAATTAATAAAAATATAATTCATTCATTAATTACAATATTGTAATTTATTAATTAATTAAAATATTGTTATTAATAATTAATTAATTAAAATATTATTGTTAATTAGTTACAATATAGTTAATTAAAATATAATTCACTCATTAATTAAAATAATTAATTAATTAATTTCAATATAATTAATTAATTAATTAAAATATAATAAATTTTATTTCTCAATATTTTTTACAAACCAACCACTATTAATGGTGAAGGTAATCATTCCTTACTATTAATGGTAATAGTAATCATTCCTTCCTCTTAACCAACCATCATAATTATAATGATAATATCCATGTTTATTCCTCACTATATTCATTCTCATTTCTATTACCATTCTTCCATACGAACCAACTGCCCCCTTAATTCATTATTTCAGGGTAGGCATATAAAATCAAAGGAAAAAGCCTTGGGATGGAAAAAAATGTAAGTTATCGTTATAAAATTAGTTAAAAATTAAAAATATAAAATATGATTGAAAAATATTTTTCTTATCCAGTCTAAAATTTAAAGTTTAATTGAAAAATTGTTAAAATAAAAATTAATTAATTAATTTTAGTTTATAAAAAATTGTTAACTTACTAAAATTGATGAATTAATTAATAAATTGGTCAATTTTTAATAACAAAATTTATTAAAATAAATCAAACTGAAAATTTGGAAAGTTGAATATTTTTATGGTTAATCCATCGCGTTTAACCAACCAAATTAAAATATACAGGGAATCGTAAAGCATTTGATGATTTAAAAAGATAATTGACCATGATGGGAGGCACATTAAATTTGTAAACAACAATTAAATTAAATTATTTAATTCTAAATTACTTAAAATTTATAATTTATAGTTACATTATGTAACTAACATTTTACTCAGCACATAAAAAAAATTAATTTAAAAAATAATTAAAATATCTTTTTTTATAATTTTTCATGGAAAAATAATTAAATTAAGTTGTTACTTAATTTTAAATCATTAATTCACTACATAGATCATTTCAAATATATTTTATAATTATTATATCAAATAAGATTTTACTTAGTGAATTGAAAAATAGTTATACTATTATTTATTGATTTTGATTAAAAATAATTTTATCTTGTACAAAAATAGGATGTTTATAAAGAAGCCTTCTATAGGGTGATCGAGTTGGTGGAGTAGGGGGCATGGGGCCAAAAGGTCCTATGTTCAAATCCCCTACCTACGCTCTCTCGATCGAGCCTGTCATATAGGGCTTATCTAGTACAGAGTACCCGGTTGGCATGATTTGCAGGCTATTGCGTCAATCCGAAGGTTTACCCAGTGTGCATTCAAAAGATAGCGACTGTGGGTTCCTACATTTAAAAAAAAAAAGATATTTATAAAATGACACTTTAAATTAGTCTTTAATGGCAATTAAGAGAGAAGTGATTTGGGTATTGATAAATTAAGTTAGTATGTAAAAAAATGTGATATAAAATAGAAAAGTAATACATGTAAACAATAATGTAAATTAGTCTTTAAATGTATTTAGCAATACATTTAAACAATAATGTAAAAAATTTAGAGAAGAGAAATGTAGGCTAAATAGTGATATGCAAAAGCTCAAATTGTCAAATTTGAATAAAATAAAAAACTTATCAATAGTTAAAGAAGAGAATTTTAAATAAGAGAAATTTCTTAGACAAAAGTACTAATTTAAAATATTAAACAACATAGTTAATCATAAAAATGTCAATCAAGATCAATTATAAGCATTCAAAGAGACATTAATTACATATAATTTCTACTAATCATGCCCAATTCTCTTATATTTATGCAAAATCTATCCTTACTCATAGGTTTAATTAAAAATTGTTGAATTGTGTTATGTATCCATAAATTCTAATTTAATATCCATATTTTGCACATGATCTCTAAGTCTAAGGTCCACATTATACTTTAAAAATTGTTTAATTCCTTATTTATAGTATGAACTCAATATTCATCGATAAGGATTTATACTCTATTTGACAAATAAATGCAAGATATGACATTTTTTGTCAGCATGGTAATCGTAAAAATGACTCCTTCTTTAGTGAGATTATATGAACAAATGCCTGAAACTAAATATATTACTGCTATGGGAGCATGTATAATTACATAAGGGATGCTCACTATCGATTCTTATAATATTGATCACATAATGGGTATACAATACTTATGTCGATGCACATATTGCAATGGCTCCTAGTGCAACAGCAAGCTATTTCTAAAACATAAAATAATTGTTATCCCTTATTAAACGTTAGCTATGATATGATTTGGATGATGATTCTTCTTAAATTTCTAATCATTTAGAAATGTATTATCCTTTTCATCTCCTTCATTTGGTTTAACAATTTTGAAAAGATAACTCTAAATTACGAAAATTTTTAAAAGTCCTTAAATTTGAAATATAAGAATAATAAATTTTTAATTTGATGCAATCTAATAAGATTCTTATAAAATTAGGATGGTTTTAAGAAGGAAAAGAGTGAATTGACCATACTTTGGAAAAAATAAATATGATTAAAAATAGAAAAAAAAGGATAAGGAGGAAGCCCTTAGTTAACCATATAGCTTCATTGGTCGACTAGTGTTTGTGTATCCAACCATATTATAAATTTGTTAGCATGAAGGAATTTCCTAGACGAGGGATATTGGTCGACCACTTAAAGACATTGGTTGACCAATGCGTAAGTGGTTGAGTAAAGGAGTAACCAATCTATGAGCAAACTCATTAGGAAGAAAAAAATTATAATTTTTAAGACACTGATCAAATACAATGAGATATTGGTCAACCATTATGACTTGAAAACTTGAGAAACAACCTTAAAACTCAATTTAAAACAATAGAACACATTAAAAAAAGGGAAATACCAATCAAGGTCAATTATAAGTATTAAAAGAGACATTAATCACACAGAATTTCTAACAAACATGTCCAATTCTCTTTTAATTGTGTAGAATCTAACCTCACTTATAAGTTTACTCAAAATATTGGCTAATTGATGTTGTGTATCTACAAATTTTGACTCAGTATTCCTATTTGAAATATGATCTTTAAGCTAAGTATTAAGGTCTACACTATATTATAAAAATTGGTTAATTCCTTATTTACAATGCAAACTGTAACATTCATTACTAAGGATTTATACCCAAATTGACAAATAAATGCAAGATATGACATGTGTCTAAAATATGAACTGATAGTTACCCATTGCTCAATGTTACCTATGATATAATTCAAATGATAATTCTTCTTCAATTTCCATTCCTTTATAAGCATCTCATCCTTCCCATCTCGTTCACTTGGTTCAATAATTGGCTCTTTTGAGAAGTCATGATGATTATTTTTGTTCTTTTTATGAGTTAAGTTCTTCACATCCTACAACAACATCTTTAAGGCTTTCTTGAAAATAAGGAGGTTAGATAATTTTTTTAACATATATAAACTCTATAATAACAAGAGTTTTCATATTAAACATTGCATATACTTTGTAAGGAAAATAAAAAAGAATGTGCATTCATCAGTCGTACCCTTTATTCCTTTTCTATATAATAAAGTCATCACATATTTTAGGTACCATAATGAACTTGAGTCCTTGATTATTACTCTCCTTCATTTTAACCTACACTTCAATGGGTTAACCACTATCAAAGGTGTATTTTCTTTGAATATCAAAAGTGTCTTCTAGGGTAGTGAAATGTCATACCATGATTGAATGTATGATGCTTCTATGTGAAGTTTTGATACATACTACTTTGAAGCTTAAAGGGTTTTAAGTAAGTTTGCATGTCACATAGAGGCTATGCCTATTATGCCCTTAAGACTATTGAACTTTATGAATAGGTATATATCCATATATGAAAGCAAGATATTTGCTTTTAAGGAAGTGCCTAGTGTATATGTTGTGTGCATGTGTTTATTTAGATGTGGTTTTATCATGCTTATTTCCTATCTTAAGTCAAGTCTCTTCATTTTGCACATATTCTCCTTGACAAATATAGACTTATGTTGGGTGCCCTCCCATAACTATACCCAATCTCATGCCTATTATTGACATTCATTTGAGTTCCTAATATGCTTTCTTGTGTTTCACTTCGTTTAGTGAATTTGAGTAATGAATCCTTAAAAACATTAATCACCTTTTTTAATGTCCTATTTTCATTATTTAATGCATTTAATATATCATTATCATCAACGACCATATTTTTTGATACTTTATCAATATGCAATTCACTTTTTATCTTTTCATTCTTATTTGTATATGCATCTAATTATTATTTTTAACTTTCTTAAGTTTGGAAGATAAGTTCTTCCTTCTTTTACTTATGATTTATGAACTTTTAACTTGTTCTTCTATTACTCATGATTTAAAAACTTTTCACAAGTTTATCATATATCAAAACATTATCACTATCATATAAAATAGAGTCAGTTGTGACCTCAACATCTTCTTTTAATTGTAAAGGCCATTTGAGCTACCTCTCCTTTTGAATGTTCATTTATCAATTTACTTATATCATCCTAAGTTGAGGCATTAAACCTTTAAGTGCTCTTTGAGTAGATGATATTGTGACTTCATATAATCAAGTTTATATTCAAAACAAATAATATTGGAGGGTTTTTGTTTTTAATTTTCTTTACCTTCCTTGATGTCCTTTATTTTGGAGAAATTATTTAGCTTTAAAAACTTATTGAATTTCTCAGTAATAAAGGCGAGGTCTTCATCATCACTTCCGCTTATAGATATCTCTTTTTTTACTTGATTCCTCCCTTAAGACTGTGAATGCTAAGTCCTTTTTCTTTAGAAGCGTTATTACTTCTTACATCTTTTGAAGTGTCATTTTATATTTGAGAAGAGATCCAACAAACTCCTCCGGTGGTAGTGTTGTTAAATTCTTAACTTCTGATATAGTTGTTGCTTTGGGTTTCTCATGTCCTCATAAGTCACTGAAGCAACTTTTTTTTACCATTTTAATACTAGTATAGGTCTTTTCAAGACCCTTCAGAGTATTAATAATATCAATGAATATTGTGTACATGCTAGAGATGCTTTTATTGCTTCATTTAAAATAATTCATATTATTGGGTTAGCATGCTATCTTAGCTCTCATTAACTTGATTTGTACCTTAATGTATGATTTTTAATGTATGCCAAATTTCATAAGTCATTTCACATGAAGAAAATCTATTAAATTTATTTCTCCCTATATGTGTCCAAGCCTTCTATTCAATAAAATTAATCTATTATCTTGAGATTTCCATTCTTCCTTTGTTTTGGAGATCTTTTTGTTATCTGTGATTTTCATAGACATAAAGGAGTCATTTTGAAATTATTTTTTATACGTTTAAACTTTTGACCACTAAGAAAATTTTTATTTTTTGTTTCCAATAGAGATAGTCATTTCCATCAAAGAAAGAGGCTCTAATGATATTCTGTCCCTTATAATTGAATGATGATGGTATTGCTTCTAAATATGTGATTAAGATCTTTGCTATAGGATTTCATTTGAAATGTCAACCTAATAGGTCTATTATGATGCCATTTATTAGTCCTTAATGACATCCAATAAGGAGGGTAAATTGAATATTGATAAATTTAACAAAATATATACTAATTTAGTGTATTGATGAGCACAATTTGTAAAAGATGAAAATATGATATAAAATAAAAATATCCAATAACACCCTAAAGAAATATATAAAAAAGGAGTAAGAGAAGAGAAACGCAAATCAATTTATAAAAAGGGATAGGAGAAGAGAAACGCAAATCGATTTACAATAGTTCGACAAATAACCCTTACTTTTATTTCTACTACCAATATTTTTCTAAAAATTTTACTATATCTTTTTTTAAGGCAAAGAACAACCTTTATACAATCTTTTATCGATAAAGAATAGCCTTTAATCTTCATTCATGGGGGAAGAAGAATCTTAAAACACCCTCAAGTACATTACATAAAACCCAACAAAGGCCTTACAAAAAAAAACTTATTTTATCTCTTTAATAATTCTAAAAAAACTCACTTATATAGATATGATATAATGATGCTCAAATATTTGATAAATACTTAGAAATGGGTGTATAATACAATCAAATGCTTTTTTATACAATAATGAATTATAAAAAATATATTTATAGGATTGTAGTACCCTTACTAGTTGTTAGACCTAAAAACTAGTTGTTATAGTAGTTAATTGCAAAACACTGATCGACTAGTGTAGCACATTGGTCAATATGTGTACATTGAATGCACATAAACACTAGCCATTGAGGTATTGATTGATCAATAGGGCATATTGGTTGACCAATGTGCTCTAAAGGGTGGCATTAATCGATCGTGCCACTTATTGGTCGACCATTGTGTCAACAAATAGCCTTGTTATAGCTTTAACTTACATTAGTTGACTACTAAATCATATTGGTCAACTAATGTGCATTAAATACACAAAATCTACTAGTTGTTGCACATTGATCGACCACTTAACTATATTAGTCAACTACTGTGTCAACAAACTCACTATTACATATTTAACTTACATTGGTTGACTACTAACCTTTATTGGTAAACTAATTCCCTAAAAATATAATTTTAACAACTTCACATACTTAAACTTGATTTGTTTAATATAATTATAATTAGAATAACTTTTAGAAAGTCCCCCAAACAATGTTTGAAAGATTAAGAGGTTTTTCCTTTAAAATCAAAAGCTTTAGTGTTTCTTAATGAATGAAAGGACTCATGTAATGTTTATGCTGTTAGTAGTGTGCCTTAGGCCAATGGACATATGTGATTCATGTATTAACATTATGATTTGTTAATAATATATTATGAGGTATTCCTTTCATA
>JAOTBA010000203.1:4351963-4377004 GCA_025629845.1 Erythroxylum squamatum
AATCACGTCCCTTACCCATTATACCCGGGCTGTCAATGCATGTACACTTATTGCTATATGCAAGACTTTACTAGCCGCGTGCGTGTGTCCCCTTATGTGATGCATGAGCATGAGATGTGTCGTCCCAATTTCTCCGATTAATCACACACATACCACATGTTTAGGGTTCTATCCTTTTTACGGGATCGAGATGTTACACCAATCATCTAACCAGTGATCAAGCCAGAATAGGATACGCCGACCATTTCCCAGTTTCTACTTAGAGCCTTGGCGAACAATATTCCACGTCGCTGCAATCCCTCGCCAAATAACCGAAGCGCCAGAACGAGCTAAAGTCTGAGGGAGATGATGAGTATCTATCCTATATTTAGCCTTAAGGGACTGGACCCACAAAGCCTGAGGGCGAGTAATTAAGTCCCAACCAAATTTCGTAAGGAGAGCGTTATTCATAGATCGAATACGTAACTTATGAAGTGAACTTTGGTGGTGATAATTCGTAACTTATTACACCTTTAAACTATTCCCCGTAACGTAACCACCAAGTATTGTTGTTGGTTTATGTATTGAGTAATAAAAGAGGTTCGGTTTAGTAGACCCGACCCGTTTATAAAATCAAACCAAAGTGACAAAAACCCTAGGGGGAGAGGGATTTCGTTACAGTCACCAGCGCATAGGGAAGGAGAGAGAGAAGAAGAGGAAGAACAAGAAAGATCAGATAGAGAGATGGCTGATCGGCTCACTCGTATCGCTATAGTCAGTGGCGATCGGTGCAAGCCTAAAAAGTGCCGTCAGGAATGCAAGAAAAGCTGCCCCGTTGTTAAAACCGGTAAACCTAATTTTTGGGTTTCGACGCGATTCTCTTTGTTTGGATGTGATTAATTGACAATTCTACTTTCTGTTTGATCGTAAATTAAATACTTTTTCTAGTAGTACAAATTATTTATTTTGGGCTTGATCGCGAAACCTGTGGTTTTCAATCTTACAAATTAGTACTTCGATTTTTTGTGATGTGTTTTGTTCGTTTTTGGTTGGATTCGATTAACAGGGAAACTGTGTATTGAGGTCACGCCTGCCTCTAAGATAGCGTTTATATCTGAGGAGTTGTGCATTGGATGTGGTATCTGTGTTAAGGTTTGTAATTCATATCTCAGACAACAGTTGTTTTTGTCCCATTAATATGTTTGTGTTTTATGGAAGATTGATTAATTTATATCTTTATTCAGAAATGTCCATTTGAAGCTATTCAAATCATCAACTTGCCCAAGGATTTGGATAAGGACACAACCCATCGATATGGCGCCAATACCTTTAAGCTGCACAGGTTAGTTAGGTGTTAGCTCTTTGAGGAAATCGTTGTTTGTTCATTTTGTAAATTGATGTGATCGATTGCCCTAATTTCAGGTTACCAGTCCCAAGGCCGGGACAAGTTCTTGGCTTAGTTGGAACAAATGGTATTGGGAAGTCAACTGCTCTCAAAATTTTGGCTGGAAAATTGAAACCAAATTTGGGACGGTTCAAGGCAATGCCTGAATTTTTATTTGCTTAAATTCTGTGTTTTGGTTTATTATTGGTTTAACTTTTTGGCTATTTTCTTTTCATTGCAGAATCCTCCAGATTGGCAGGAAATTTTGACCTATTTTCGTGGATCTGAGCTGCAAAACTATTTCACTCGCATTCTGGAAGATAATTTGAAGGTGATTTCTACAGTCCTTGTAGGCTGGCATACTTGTGCCTATAAATCTAGATGTAATGATATTCAACTGCTTCGAGTTCTTCCTTCTCATTACTAAGCTTCTTCGACTATCTTGGTGCCTTGGCTTTATTTTGGATAAATCATTTTAACATGAGCTTTGCAATTTATGATGTTTAGTGGGGTTTTTCAATTTGTACGTTAGAACAGAAAATGAATTGCTGACTTCTTTTACTTATTGATGGTCGAGGTGGTTCCTTTATACTACAAATTTATCAGACTTGATTCAAAAGTTGCATGACCTTTTGCAGTAATGGTAGATGTCCTGTCATTTTTCATAACGTTGCTGATTTAGTTTCTTAATCCTCTTTCATTTCGATGCGTCCTTTGTCTGATAATCTGATCAAGTGTAACAAGTTTTACATTCTTTTAGAGAAACATATAATGTGTAAAGATTTTCAGGAAAAGGTGTTACTGGATAATGATTTTAACCTGACGGTGCTTAGTGTTATCAGGTTCCCTAATCCTTGTGTATGTGTTTTTTCTTGTGATTACATTTATTTATATCTCATTCAGCTAAAGATACATGTAATCTTCAACAGGCTATCATCAAGCCCCAATATGTTGATCACATTCCAAAAGCTGTTCACGACAATGTGGGGGTGGTCCTCAGCCAAAAAGATGAGAGAGATATGAAAGAACAACTTTGTGCTGACCTTGAGCTGAACCAGGTTATAGATCGTAATGTGGGGGATTTGTCAGGTGGAGAACTCCAGAGATTTGCTATTGCTGTTCTTGCTGTACAGAATGCTGATATATATATGTTTGATGAACCTTCAAGTTATCTTGATGTCAAGCAGAGGCTTAAAGCAGCACAAGTAATCCGATCTTTGCTCAGACCTAATAGGTTAGACATCTTCCTTTATTCTTTTTTTAATTAAATATTTTTGTATACTTTGGAATTTAACTTGGTTTTACTTTCATTTCAGCTACGTAATAGTTGTGGAGCATGATCTTAGTGTCCTGGATTATTTGTCAGACTTCATTTGCTGTTTATATGGGAAGCCTGGTGCATACGGGGTTGTGACACTCCCCTTCTCTGTTAGAGAAGGTATTAATATATTCTTGGCTGGATTTGTGCCAACTGAGAATTTGCGATTCCGGGATGATTCTTTGACCTTTAAGGTAAATTTCTGCTATTTCTTCCATTGCTTTTATTGATGTGGGCCCTTTTGCAGACTCATTCTTTATCTTTAATATTTTTTAGGTTGCTGAGACGCCGCAAGAGAGTGCTGAAGAGATTGAAACATATGCGCGATACCGATATCCAACCATGACTAAGACTCAGGGCAATTTTAAACTTCGTGTGGTTGAGGGTGAATTCACAGATTCCCAGATTATTGTGATGTTGGGTGAAAATGGAACAGGGAAAACAACATTTATCCGTATGCTGGTAAAACATTTATATTCACATCTTCACTTTTTATTGCTGCAGCATGAGGTGTCTGGCTGCTTGAATAAACTTTGCATTTAATATGCAGGCTGGTTTACTCAAACCTGATACTGTGGAGGATTCAGATGTGGAGATACCCGAATTCAATGTTTCTTACAAGCCCCAGAAGATTAGCCCCAAATTTCCCTCTACTGTTAGAAACTTGCTACATCAAAAAATTCGTGATTCTTATATGCATCCTCAGTTTGTTTCTGATGTCATGAAGCCACTTCTTATTGAACAACTAATGGATCAAGAAGTGCTCAATCTATCTGGTGGAGAATTGCAAAGAGTTGCATTGTGTCTCTGCCTTGGAAAGGTAAAGACTATCTGCCTTCCACCTAAAAACCTCCTTGTCGGTGAATGGATTATATCAACTTTATCTGTATAGTTGATGCTTTCTGCTGCATGATAGTGTTCTGCGAGGAAAGTATCTTTGAGTTGATTTTATTACACTGATATGCATTTTTTTAAATTGCAATCTGATTTGCATTTTTGGATTAATGATAGCCATATTTTGCAATTTTTACACTTTTATAACAATTCATAGGGTGACTTTATCATTTATGTGAGGTTGTGAGTCAATTTTAAGTTGGCTAGAGTGCTGGGAGAATCTTCAAGATGTGTTATGAGGGGATTGCACCAAACAGAAGCCATTCTTTTCTTTATATGACTGACCTGCCTTTTGATGTATACGTCAGATTTTGTACCCAACTTCTCGTATATATTAAGTTACAACTGCTTATTCACTGTTACTCGAGTCAAGATTACCTACACTTGGCACATTAAGCATGTTAGATGTGTGAAATGTTTTAACTTTTAAACTTTCATGTGATGGCAATTGCTCTTGCAGTCTTCATCATTGACTATGAAAAGTTTATACAAACAGAAAGCAGTAGTTTTTAATCGATTGAGCTGACTGATTTCGTTGTGTACCGTGGATGTTTCATCTTGTTTACAGCCTGCAGATATTTATCTGATAGATGAACCGAGTGCATATCTTGATTCCGAGCAACGTATTGTTGCTTCAAAAGTCATAAAGAGGTTCATACTCCATGCAAAGAAAACTGCCTTCGTGGTGGAGCATGATTTCATAATGGCTACGTACCTTGCTGATAGAGTCATTGTTTATGAGGGCATACCATCTTTGGATTGTACGGCAAATTCACCCCAGTCTTTACTGACCGGAATGAATCTATTCTTATCTGTAAGCTCATCAAACTCTTCTACTGATAGCTTTTTGGGACAAAATGTAAACTGTTGAACTGCATAAAACTCTTGGTATCAACCTAACATGCATTTGCTGGGTGAACAAGTACAACATAATCTGTAGAGTCCCAGCTTTTTTTGTCATAATCTGTCTTCTCTTACTCCCTTGTTTAAAGTTTCTTGTTACTTGAAGTCGCTTAAATATTTCTAAGCTGCAGAGACACTGATTCAGCCAATGATATTTCTAAACAATGTCTCTCAACAAAATTTACCTCTGCTTCTTTGATGTCTTGTTCCAATCTTGCCACTCAGAGTTCTATTTTTCATGCACACTGCATTAATATATATATTTTTCGAAGTAACTGCATTCATATATATTGTTTCTCTTTTAGTCTCTCCCATGCGTGTACATCAGCTGATGCTAATAGATTCACTTTGTGCAGCATCTGGATATCACATTTAGGCGAGATCCTACAAACTACCGACCAAGAATCAACAAATTGGACTCAACTAAGGACAGGGAACAGAAATCTGCTGGCTCATATTATTACCTGGACGATTGACATGATTAATCAACAGGTTTCACCCCTCCCTATATGCCAATCCCTTTTGATGGATTATTCATTTGCTTGCTATTATTGTTGCAGAGTTAAAAGGGACATCCGAGTATTTTGTGAACCTCGGTCAAAGTGATCATTGCACGTTGAATACTTTACCTGGTGAGGAGGCCACATTGTGAGTCTACTGGAACGAGCACTAGTTTGTTGCTTTTGCTGAAATGAGTCAATTGGTCATTAATAAAACCAATAGTAATTTCCGTTCTCTTATAAGCATGGTTTTTGGTTCACCGGTTTTGATTCTGACATCAAGTGAATTGCTATGTCAACTAGTATTTCGTGCGGTTGCTCCTTCGCCCATTAGTATTTGGCTCGAAGGAGGAATTGCTAAGCAGATACCTGTATTTATATTTTGTAATTGCTAGGTTAGTATTTATCTATTTCTAAGTGGCTAGTACAAAGGGATTATAGATATGAGGTTTCATGGTACTAATGGTGATAATTTAAGGCCTCGGATTTAAAATTTTGCTTTTGATGAAATGAAAAAAGAGGATTGTTTGTTACATTGGGGAATATGTTATGTTGGTGTATGTTGAATGGATGTGATGAATGGTGTAATTGACCTGACAAGGTTTGGTTTTCAGGTAAGGAGTTTCGATTCCTGAACTCACCTGAAGGGAACTCTTGTAACACTTTTAAGTGTATTAAAACAAGTGAAATCAAGGCATGACAATATATGTCAAGTTACTTGCATTTAGTATCACAATACGGGGGAAGCCTCAGTTCTCTTATTTTTCTACGGCAAAACTTGTTCGCATCTCGCATTTAACTCATATACATACTATCTGAGTGATGCAGAAACAAAACAAGAAACCTTAAAAGGTTGGTCCTATAAAGTCCTGACGAAATCAAGAAGGGTAAGATGTATCCTCCTGTCTAAGCGCATATGGTAATGAATTCATACAGAATATTTGATTTCTTTGAGCTTGCCCACCCTTACATATAAAATCGAAGTCCCAACATTACCCGTCACGGAAAGAAAACAAAAGTGCCGAGCAGACCGATAACGTGCATGAAGGAAGATAGTGAAATAACGTAAGAGCGTTACAAGAGGTCTCAAAAACGTCGTCTTGTTCAATTTCTAGCTCTTATTGATTCAGCGTAAAGGAAGATAGTGAAATAATGTGAGAGCATTACAGAAGGTCCCAAAAACCTCATCTTGTTCCATTTCTAGCACTCATTGATTCCATCTTGTATTAAACAGCACAAATCAATTAAAGATTTATCATGATTCATACATCATCACCCCCCGTCAATCTTCACTGGTTTACTCCTTAATTTCCCACTTTTTGGTAACAAGTTCCTGTCTTTCTTGCAAGCACGTGAATTCCAATGAGACAAAGAACTAGCTGTATTCAATTCAGAAATAACAATTACGTGTGAACTATTGCTTAAATTTCTAAATGTAAGTTGCAACGTTCTTGTAACTTGTACAATGTATTGGACATTATATGACAAAACATAGTAATCGCAGGGTTCTTGACAACTTCTTGTGATACAAAATCTTGTACGTGAAGCAGTGCCCACCCACTAATCTATTAACATTAACCTACTTAAGCTTATAGGTGAAGCTGTGTTACATTTCTTACAAATGCAAGCTACTCCAGAACTCAATATATATACATGAAGCTGGAAATGAATCCAAGAGCAAGTCCAATTATAAGTTGGTGTTATCTACATTTCTTCTTCTTTTTAACCATGAAGAACTCATCAACCACAACCATGGCTGCTCTTATAACGCTCCTTCTTTTACTTGCTCCAGCTTCAATAACTGCAATTTCATGCAGCGACGTGCTTAAGGACCTGCGGCCTTGCGTCAGCTACCTTCAGAACGGCAGTGGTAATCCACCTGCAAATTGTTGCGCTGGAGCTTCTGCTCTTGCCTCCGCAGCAACCAGCACTGCCGATAAGAAGACCGCCTGCAACTGCATCAAGACCGCCGCCAACAAAATCAACCCCATCCCTCAACTTGCTCAGGGTCTTCCTGGCAACTGCGGAATCACCTTGCCGTTTACCGTCTCACCTAATATGGATTGCTCCAAGTAAATGCACCGAACATCTTTCACTATATCGAGTTACAACTTTCATTATATCGAGTTACAACTTTCATTTCTCTTGTCAAATTTATGTATGATTGCATCTAACTCATACCTCTCTTGTGTTGCTGTGTCTTCTACTGCAGGGTAAGCTAACGTAGAAGGTGGAGACTGGACATCGTTTGCATGTACTGCTGCCTTTCGGACATCTTATTACCTGCTATGGTATATTATATATATATATATTCAATAATGGTTGTGTGGAGATAAGGATATGTATTTGTTAGCCTAGTGCCTGTAATACCTTATCGGTGAAGATGAAATTCTTTTTTTGTAATAAGCTGCAATGTTGCTATGTATGGATATTGCCCTGAGACCCGAGGAATAAAGCTTAGTTTTTCTATGTTTTTGGCCCTTACTGATCTTTTGGTATGTGCTGATTATATCAACCTTTCTGCATATACCATCCACAAGATGGCAAACCTTAAACAAGCTTGAATCTTAAAGTCGATTTAAGAAATTAAAATCGACAAAAATTAGAAATAAAAAAAATAATCAGATTTGGAAAATTAATGAACAAACCTTAGTTTCGGGTTACCTACGTTATAATATGGATCATCGATATAAAATTAAATTCATTAATAAATACTCATTGAATGGTGTCTTTTTTAGGATTAAATGAATTGAAAAATGTATTCTAATCATTCTTATTAACCAACAACTTAGATACGATCTTAAGTTTGATTAATTAATAGCTTTAAGAACTAAGAGAATCAGTGAGCAAGACAATACAATATTTCTTAGAATTTCTAATCCCTAATGTAAAAGATGGCAATCCTATTTGCCACTTTGGATTAGCAAAATTGAACGTCAAATCCTACTAATTTGGCTGTAAATTAAATAAATCGATTTTTAGTTACGCACCCTAAAGATTAATTAATTCAATCATGAAAAGTAATACGAAAGACACTTAATATTAGTCAATGAAATAAACTATATTCAGAAAATGTCACACATACGAGATGATAACGTTGGTTTCTTTCAACTAAGAAAAATGATTTAGCTACTCAGAACAGTGATGAAACTTGACAAAAAATAGCAGAACATCTGGTCTCTATCCCTGTCTTTTTCCAGAAAGAAACAAAAAAAACTCCCAAAAAGCGAAACAAAAACGTGAAAGATAAGATGTCTAGAAGGGTCTTCGTCCTCCCTTCTTAAAGTTATTTTATCAGATACACTTCCCCACAAAATCAAGTAGCAAAACAACTTGATTTCTAAAATATTTAGAATTCTAAGTCTCTCGAATCTGTTTTAAAATCAGACTCTGCTGATAAATTTTTTCTTTGCACATGCCCACGCTTAGCCAATAACTTTTCTGTCAGTTAGAAATTCGAACTGCCTTTTCTTTTCTTGCATATTTTTTATTTAAATTCGTCTCTCGTGTGTTGAAAATCATCTAATAACAATTAAGAAACAAGTCTATTAATTTTAAATAAAAATTTCAACACATTGAAAAGATTTATATCCAAAGTTAGCACTAAAATAATAACTTATCATGATCAGATGTTATAGTAGCATTACTTAACTTGTATCCTCAATTTTGCATGACAGGATATCATATGAGACACAAATTAGATGATGATCAATCTTATTTTTATAGCATCAAACAAATCTAGGTTGTGTAGTTGTACGGAGCTAATCTATATAATCTGAAATGGTAATTAACCTAATGAATTATGACGTGTGATTATTAATATACTTGAAATTGTAATGAATCTAAACAATGGAGTAGATTGGACTCCTTTATTCACAAGCCATTTCAGGATTTGCTTTCTGGAATACAACCATACCAAGTGAACCTAACATTAGGACTTTCTCCGATTGCAACAAGAATACATATGTACTAAAACATACCATGTGTCAATTGGAACGAATATCATCTATCATTTGGACTGAATTATATCTCCTACTCGTACCTGATGAGTTTAGCTAATTAGAATTTTGCAATTTCTTATGTTATTTAATAACTCAAGTGACTAGGATACGATGAGAGCTCATTGTTATATATCTGTTAGGAATATATGATATCTCGATTAATATATTTAGTATTCATATCTCGCATTCTTAATCTCATTTACTTCGTATCATAAATGTTGTCAATTCTCTTATTAAGACCCCGACTACCTTTAAATATGTTTTTTTTATATGAGTAAATAAACAAAAATGATAATCACCTATTTTAAATTCTTTCAATTTGATTTTAATTTGCTTTCTTAAAATTGTGACATACTATCGTATCACAGATGATCTTCTAGTAACATTCTAAGTTATCAAATCTTAAACTTAATTCTTAAGAATTAAATAAGAGTCATGAGGGTGTAACATGAGACTCATTTAACCTTTATAGTTTCTATAACTTATATTAATCCCTTTAAATGGTTGATTTTTACACACGTACGTAATAAGAGTCATATGTTGTAGTATTAACACTTTTTCATTTGAATAGTATGGTTTTTGTTCATGCAATACCGTATATCTGTTGTTTAAACATACTTAATGTTTAACTTAGGTTTATTATTCCAGTCTTTAATTCATCTTTCTAAACTCTTATTTCACAATTTAATACATATATGATGACCATCCGATTACTTAAAAATAATTTCTTTTTTACTTATTACCTATGGTGATATTCATGGCTTAAGTTTCTTATTCTTGCTCTTGATTATCACTTTGATAATGAACTTAAAACACGTCTCATCTCTAATTATCACAAATATTAGAGGCGATTGTTCACTACAAAAAAAATAGAGTTTAGCGACGAAAATTATCGACGGAATTTGTACACATTCCTACGGTAAACTTATTTAGCGACAAAATTTACTAACGAAAAAAAAACGTTGGAAATACGAGTGTCGGTACATTTACCGACAAAACTTTTGTATTCGGTCGGTAAATTTATGTCAAAAAATTACCAACGGATTTGATTATTCCGTCGGTAATTACCTACGATTTTTTTTTCCGTCGATAATTACCTACAGAATTTTTTTCCGTCGGTAAATCCAATATATTTTACCAACGAACATTTGTTTCTTTCTGTAAATTTCCTAAAAATTATTTTTTAAAATTTACCTGCAAAGTGTTCAGTTTCTCTGATTACCTTTTATTTCTTGGCCAAGACATTCATCAAGACAAAGGAAGTTTGGCTAGTGTCTATGGACCTATCTATCTAAGCTTTGCCTCGGCAATATACTGTGTCTTGTGGTTAGCTTCCCGAACTTGGTCAGAGAAGTTGCTCGAGCCCAAGACAAAATCTTTGTGAACCACAACCCATCCCGCACTGCTAGAATCAGAAATTTATCCCAACATCACAACTAAATTCACGTCTTATCCCTTCTATCACTGCCATTTATACCTTAAAGTTGTTTTCCAATCACAAAATACACAAATAAATGAAAGTAATTAAATATCCAAATTAACTTTCATCCAATATACGAAAAAACACAGGACAGTATTTGCAAAAATATCTCCACCAAAGGACACGATGACAATGGCCGGAGAAGACAACGCCGACGAGTAGAAAAGGAGAGAAGAAAACCGAAGAGGAGACGTAGGAAGAAGGAAGAAGAAAACGCAGGTGGGGGGAGATGTCGGGTGAGCTGATATTTAAAAAGAATTTACCGATGGAAATTTTCGTAGGTAAATTCAAAAAAAAATTATTCCTCCAATAATTCCCGCCTTTTTACCGACGGATCTCTTATACCGTCGCTAAAGTCCATCGCAAATTTGTCAGGATGATTTCCCTCTATATTTAGTGACGGATATTAGTACCGTTGGTAGTTTTCTATTGCTAATTTTTGCTTCCCTCCATATTTAGCTACGGATATTAGTACGGTCGCTAAATGAAAATTGTTCTATCAATTTTACCAACGGAAATGCATTTTTCGTCGGTAATTTGCAACGGTATATTTTCCGTCGCTAATTCTTACTTCCCTCTATATTTAGCTACGTAGTACCGTCGCTAAACGAAAATTTTTCCGTCAATTTTACCAACGGAAATGGATTTTCTGTCAGTAATTTGCAACGGTATATTTTCCGCCTGTAATTTTTCGTTGCTAATTCTTGCTTCCCTCCATATTTAGCTACGGATGTTAGTACCGTTGCTAAACGAAAATTTTCCTGTCAATTTTACCAACAGAAATGGATTTTCTGTCGGTAATTTGCAACGGGATATTTTTCGTCAGTAATTTTCTGTTGCTAATGCTTGCTTTTTTGTAGTGGTTCGTCTGAGAGGGCCAATCTTTATCTCTCTCATATACTCTATGATTCATACATAAAATGTGTCATATAAAGTAACCATATTCCAGACTTAGGTATTATACAATGCTTATCACTTAATAAATAATATCAACACATATCCACATTTAGATATGATTACAATACAATGAATGAACTTGCATGGAAAAATGCTTATCAATTACATTTTAATATCTATCCTATTGACTTCACATGTGCAATATATGTATCTCAAAAAATTGGTTTTATTATTGGATTTGCCACAATACCTCATATAGATGTATGATCATGCTCACTTTATCTTGTGTAACTATATCTTTCAAATAATTGTATTTGGTATCTATATGCTTGATTTTATAATAAAATTTAAGGTCTCTAATATAAGTAATTATTGCTTGATAGTTGATTATTACTAGATCAGACGTGTTTTTATTAGCTCCCAAATTAACCAAGAATTATTTAAGCCATATAACTTCTTATAATGTTGTTGTAAATGATATAAATTCAACCTCCATATGGATAACTTAACTATAACTGTTTCTTACTTTTTCATGATATTGCATTATTGTTGAGTAAGAAAATAAATCTCGAGGTAGATTTTCTCTCATTTAAATCTCCTTCCTAATTTGTATATGTATTCCCTTGTATATGTAGGTCGTTACCTTGATAATACAATGCATAATTAACTGTATCTTTTTGATAGCTCAATATTTTCTTTACTACTTTTCAATATGTTTGTCCTAGATTTAATTAACATATGCTCACTATTCTAATTGTTAAAAAATCGGGTCGGATCCAATCACGCGGCAAATGGAATAATTACAAAATTTTGTATTTAATTTTGAGAAATCCAAGATTACTAAAGTTATATAAAATAATAAATACATAAATCACAATAAAGCATGAATTTTAATTCTTACCTTATTCCAAAATTTGATCATTTTCTTGTCGTTTCCTTCAAATTGTTTATGAAATCATCTCATTTCAACCATCGTAGTCACTCAAGTGTCCAACCTCTAATAGTATCCACATAGTATATTGAGAGAACTCTGCAAGGATTATAGAGAGGGTTAGGCAAGAAGTGCCAGCTCCCTTAGAGCTTAAGCCTATTTATTATAAATTTTGGACATTTTAGTAATTTAATTGAAATCAAATTCTAATTTTAACTAAATTTCATTTAAAATTATAATTAAATACTAATTATGTCCAAATAAGATCCAATATGTCATATTGATCATTATTTATTGAACATCTCATATTCGGTCATAATTTTCTCAAACTTAACAATCTAATCTCATTTGATTAGCGCATTTTTCTCTCTTCAACACTTTCTTTGTGCGTGGCCCATTAAATTCCTAAACATATTGGCAATGCAATCAATTATAACCTAAATTATATTTAAGATTGCAAAAATTAAACATCTTTAATTTATCTTTAATTCTCTAATTAAATAATTTATATCAATATATTAATATAGACATCTAGCGATGCATCATAATCACCTAAATATTTAGGAATGTCAAAATAGCTTTGACTAACCTTTTTGTATATGATTTTTTTGTATAATCTAATAATTTCATCATATAATGTTCCGATTAGATATACAACATAAAATTAATGTTTATTCTATTTGAGTCTAATTATATTAGTTCTCTACCATTACTGATTGATTCAATTAATGATATTTAAAAATTATTTTCAAAGTGTCATTTCACCTTGGCCAAGAATTTCCTGAATCAATACTAATCGAGAATAATAGAGCATTCTCCCTAATCAGCTTATGCTATGTTTGGTTAGACGTAAGGTTTTTAATGAAACGGAATTGAATGAAATGATTTATAATTGAATGAAATGTAAATGGATGTAATATTAGAAATTTATTGTTTTGAAAGGATGAAAGGGTTCATAATGTAACATAGTAAAATGTTGTTTGGAAGAAAGGCTCATAATGTAATATAGTGAAATGTTGTTTATCATTTTACATTCCATCCTAAACTTTCCAAATAAGAGGTAATTCATTTTTACTATTTAGGATGAAATGGGATGTAATGTGAAACCCTCCCCTTCCATCTTATTCCATTCAATTCCATTATAACTCCTCCCAAACAATGGAATAATATTACATTCTATTATATTCCATTTATAACCACCCAACCAAACATAGCCTTAGGGTAATGAATCCTATACTGATTATTCAACTATCTCCATATAATTAATATTATGTCTAATGATTACAGACTGAGCTATCATTGATTATAATAGGTCATAAGTAATATCAAAACATAGCAATCTTTATATGAGATAACTTTAGAGATCTCAAGTCAAATGATTATTTATACAATCATCATAATGAGAATTTCTATAGACATAAAAGTAATGTTCCAAATGAATTTCTCATATGAGGTTAATTCAATAAATTTATTCTCTAAAAAGCACCCACAAATTCATTTAAGTATCTTTATACTTTAATTTATGATATCACCTATTTTCTTCAAAAGAAAAAATATAATGTGTGCTAATCTTTTGATATTCTATTAATGTCCAGTCTCAATAGAACAATGATTAGAAACAATTTTTGGATAATACATTAATATAATATGAATCTCATAATTATAATCTCATTAGCATTTTACTTGCAATATAATCATATACGTCTAATACATATAAAATAAAAAATATCTTTAAATTATTTTGTCATTAAACTACAACCAATTGATTGGTTGTAAGGCATAAACAAATACTAACAATATAACCAATATATATTCTTGTATATATCACGACGTGCATAAGACTTTCAACTACATTAGAATAGGGAATTGTTCCTTTCTTGTGATGTTGATGCGCAAAACATCTTGCTAAGCCCTTCACCTTTAGCAATAAGATTTTTGCATATAAATTCATAATAAAATATTTTAAATTTCGATTACTTGAGAAAGTAACAATAATCTCTTTAAATAACCTCTTGAAATTTATCTGCAAAAATATATGCAACTTCATTAATGTCTTTCATCTCAAATTAAAATAACGACTAGTTTTGATTTGCTGAACAAACTCACAGTAATTACAAGAAATCAAAATATTATTATAAAGTTTATCTTTGGATCTCTTAATATATGCATAATGTTCTTTGTGAATTGTGTGAAAATTTGTATAAAATAATTATATTATAAAAACAAATGTACCATTTCCTTAAGGACTACTTTAGACTATAAATCGATTTTAATAACCAACACATTTTTTGTTTTTAGCCTGTCTTAATTAAACAACCATGCAGATTTTTCTTCTTCTAATTTCCTATTTAGGAAAGCAGCCTTATATCAAGTTGATGTAATTCAAGATTTAGACTGGATACTATAGCTAGGATTGGACGAATTGAAGCAAACCTTACAATAGTTGAATATGTCTCTTCGTAATCAATTCTCTCTTGTTACTTAAATCCTTTAATCTCTAGGCGTATCTTGTATCTTTTAATAATGTCATCAACCTTTCACTTTATTTTGAGAACACATTTGTTCTCAGTATCTTTGGGCCCATGGGGAGTTCAACCAACTCTAATACTTAATTTGAGTTTAAAGAAGTTATTTCTTCTTTCAAAGCTTTCATCCATTCTTTTTTAGTAGGACCAATAAGAGTCTCATCTACATTCTTTGATTCATCATCTTCTCGCGGGATAATCATTAAATTTTTACTTATATTTTAAAATGATGCTGAGGAATTACTCTATGGTCACTTTTAAGTAATCGAGGTCCATAAAAAGTAAATTTATGAATATCATAATTAAAAGTCTCGTATAAAATTAATTATTTTCCTAATTTACCTGCTTTCAAAAGTCATTTTTTAATAATATTTACCATCTGGAATTATTATTTTAATTATCAGTATTTTTAAAACAAATAATATATTAAGTTGGCGGTCTTATTGTCATATTCGAATAGTAAATCCACGGGGGGCATTATTGTAATATTTTGAAAAGTGAATCCGATTAACATACATACATAAACCCCCCCTTCTCACCTATTGCAATTCATATCGAAACAAACAGATCGAGAAGAAGGGGAGCACTAGATCGAGATTGAGGAACAATCATGGCGTTGAAGTTTCTGAACAAGAAGGGTTGGCACACTGGAAGCCTCAGGAACATTGAGAACGTGTGGAAAGCCGAGCAAAAACATGACGCCGAGCAGAAGAAGTTGGAAGAGCTCCGCAAGCAGATTATGGAAGAACGAGAACGCTCTGAGTTCCGTCTTCTCCAAGAGCAAGCTGGCCTCGTCCCGTAAGTTTTGTTCTATTATTTCCAATTTTTAATTATCAAATTTAGGCTTAGGGTTAGGGTTTCAAATTAAATTCATTCTTTTGCTGTTGATATTGGCAGTAAACAGGAGAGATTGGATTTCCTTTACGATTCGGGACTTGCGGTAGGGAAAGGAGGAGGGAGTAGTAGTTCAAAGGCTTCTGAAGGTGTCGTGTTTAAGGCACTCGAGGAGTCAACTCCTGCAACTAATAACAGCAGTGGCAATAATAAGGCGGCTTCAGCTGTTCCTGGGGCCTTGTTCGAGGACAAGCCTCACTCTGCCAACGATGCATGGAGGAAGCTGCATACCGATCCTCTTCTTCTGATTCGACAGCGGGAGCAGGATGCTCTTGCCCGCATAAAGAATAATCCGGTTCAGATGTCCCTCATTCGCAAATCTGTAACTTTCTCTCTCCCTTTAATCGTTACATATATAACGCGCCATTGATTGTTAAAAGAATACGATTTGCATATATAGCATGCCATTGATTGTTAAAAGAATATGAACTTTTTATTGAATGTTTTTTGATGGTTTACTTCTTAACTTACCATGTTTGCAGCAGTCCAATATGAATGTTTTTGATGGTTTACTGCTTTACATACCATGTTTGCAGCAGTCGAATCTCATTTGACATCATCTTGCGCTTGGTTTTATGAAAATATTCCTGCTTGGGCCGGCCTTAACAAACACCTACTCTTTTTTGTATGCTTTATGAAAAAAAAAATGGATAATTACATCAACTAGTTGTAGGAATGGAGATGCTATTAATTTTTGCTGATCGATAATCTCTGTGAAACTATAGATTGGAGCAAGTAAAGAAAAAGAGAAGTCCCGTGACAAAGAACACAGAAAGAAGCACAAGCACAGTAAAGAAAAGCGTCCCAAGCATTTGTTAGCCAAACAACAGTCAGATTCAGACGACAATTACGATGAACATAGGAGAAGAAAGGATAGCTCCAGGAGTTCCAAACGACTGTCAGATTCATTCGATGATTCATATGAACATAGGAGAAGAAAGGATAGTTACAAGAGTTCCAAACAGTCAGATTCAGATGAGAATTCAAACGAACATAGGAGAAGAAAGGATAGCTACAGGAGTTCGGAACAACAGTCAGATTCAGATGACAATTCAAATGAACATAGGAGAAGAAAGGATAGCTATAGGAGTTCGAAGCGCAGAGACCTTTATGCCATTGAAAAATCGGCAAAAGATGAGAGGCAGAACAACCATGACAAACCAAGTAGTG
The DNA here is from genome assembly GCA_025629845.1 of Erythroxylum squamatum. Taxonomy (NCBI): domain Eukaryota; kingdom Viridiplantae; phylum Streptophyta; class Magnoliopsida; order Malpighiales; family Erythroxylaceae; genus Erythroxylum; species Erythroxylum squamatum. Next base: position 4,368,840 of record JAOTBA010000203.1, read on the forward strand.
ACAAAACAAAATTTTATTCTAATACAAGGGATAGAGAAGCTAGAAGTTTTAAGGAGGCAAGATCTCATGATTCTTCTGCTATGCCAGTTCTGCATGACACCCACAATAAGCGGAGAAATACTGCTCCCAAACTTTCTGAGGAAGAGCGAGCTGCTAGGCTAAGAGAGATGCAAGCAGATGCTGAGTTGCATGAAGAGCAAAGATATAAGCGTTTGAAAAAGGCAGAGAAAGCTGATGCACAGGAAGCCGCCCTTGCAAACAACACTAGCGGTAGGAACTTTATGGATGCTGCTCGTAAAAGTGTGTATGGTGCGGAGATGGGGGGAAGCTCAACCATAGAAGAGAGTGTACGCCGTAGAACATTTACTTCTCAAAGGTCTGAAGGTGAAGGCAATGCTTTTCGGCGATGATGTGATTAAACTTTGACTTTAACTTGTTTTTTGTTTTTCACCCTTTCCTATATATGCTATACCAGCTTGCAAAATGATGATGCATTTGAAGCAATTGAATATTATGTTAAATTGTGTACAATATGTTTCTAGGCATTTGATATAGAGGATCAGATCTTCTGTTCCGGTTATGGTATTCCTACTATGTTCTATTAAATTTTATTAACACATTTATGTAGACTCCACATAAATGTATGGATGAGATTTAATAGAACATGGTTGGAACAAGATAACTGAAACAGAAGATTCGATGTATTGACAGCATAGTCTCACATGCTTATCTAATTGATTGTAAGCATTTCACCTGCTATGGTATGTTTGAGAGTCGAAAGTTTCCATTGGAACTTTCTCATATTGCTGATATTATCTTTTTGCTTGATTGATGCTTTAATGATGAACCTAATCCATTAACAATATACACCCAGATTGTTGCTTACTATCATATACCATTAAGTTTGTTCATGTAACTTGGAAAGTTTTAATTGAGTTTAAAAGGGTGTTCATAAATGAAGATATTAAAATATAAGGAAGTGTCGAGTTCCAAAGTAGGTAAGGTGATCGTGCCAAATAGAAATGAACATAAATAAGCAAAGAGGATGCTTTAGATATTGTAAAGTTACGTTGCAATCAGGTTTCGCTGGATTTACTCTCAAGAATTCAGGTTTCTTTAAACATAACTTCACACTATCTAGAAAGAATTCAGGTTTCTTTAAACATAAATTCAAACTAATTAAATATAATTTAAATTAATAATTTCTTATAATTGTATTAAATTATTAACTTGAATCCAATTTGATAACCGAGTTACATAGTTATGTTTAATATTTGATTGATTCATGCGGATGATTATATCATTTGTATTTTATCATATAAAAATAAAAATTTTAATTTTTAATATTATTAAATAAAATGTAAAATACTTTTATGATGGGATAAAATTAGTTGTTTGTCATCTTGTCTTCTTTCTTTTTTTGCACTTTGATAAGTTTTTGAAGCACTAAGAATGATAAGTAAAATCATATAATAAAAATAAAATTATTAACTTTTTATTTTTTTTATTATATGACCAATTATCTATTTATTTTAATTTAATTTATTGTATTTTTAATTTTCTTTTTATTTTTTTATTTATTTTTTATATTTTATTTTTATTTATGTGGTTCATTTGAAAACAACTTTTTTACTCATTGAGAATTGGTTGGGTCGGTCGTGCTAGACTCAAGCCCAGGCCCATAATGGCAATGGGGCTGGTTGGCCCATCCATAGATGGTGACCTAAACCTAGCAGGTATTTCTTATATAAGGTACTACCTCACCTCAATACAGGTACAAGACTAGAACCTTACTTTTCTCCGTTTACAATAACCAAAACCCTTACCAAAAGACTGACTTGAGCGTCGGAGGGGTCTGTCGGCAATCAGCCCCTGGCGTTCCTTTTTGTTATTTTGCAGGTAATTCTAGCTGCAATCACTCATAATCATGGATCCAAGCAATGGCATCCAGCCCCAGCCGATTCTGACAGAACCACGCACCAAACAGATATATTGCTAAAATGATTCAACACTTCAATAAGGATAATCTTCTTTCTTATTCCTTTTTTTAACTCTTCTTCTCTTCTCTTAAGTAAACAATAAATCAATATTTAAAAAATAATTTATGGACAACTTAGTAACATGCTTACTTATTAGATAATAGATACATAATAACTTAACAAATAACTATTTTAAAATACATAAACAAATATTTTCAAATTATATTGTAGATATCTTCAATCTTCAATAAGTAGATGAATGTCTCCTATTAGTTCGAGGGAAGAAAAGAAAAACAATTGTAAGAGTAAGGATCACAAGTGCTTTTTTTTGTTAAAGAACATATTTTTAATTGAGAGACAAACCTTTTAAAACTTTAAAAAAATCAATTTAAAAGGTTATTTTTAATGATGTGATTTATGTACTAAATACTACGTGAATACTCATTTATTAGCTACAACAACAAAAACTAATATTTTGAACTGAATTACTAAGATCTTAAAATATTGATCAATCAATTAAAAATTTTAAAAGTTTAAGTACTGAATCAAAAAAAAAATCAAAAGGTTAATCCCTTTATGATTCGTTAAAAGTTAGGCCTTTCTTCAAAAAACAAAATTCATAGAACTTTGAGAAAAGTAGATAAACGTAACAACTAAATTGCGGCAATTGAATCACAGGCGGCTTTGCACCCTTAACAATCATGCCGAAGACTCCCAACATCAGTCATGACCCGGTTGTCCGTCTATCAGGTTTTAATTCAAAATCATGGTTTATCTTCCGAAGCCCCACCATGTGTCTTTAAAATAAGATCTGGTCCCCTTCATGGTTCTAATTAACTGTTTGGTGCTTGCCTGATGTTTCCTCATCCTCCAAACAATATAAAGCTACTCTCAATTTGTATCTATTTTTGGTACCTCAACAACAAATTTTTGCATTGATTGGAGTTTCTGATTATTTTATTGCAGAGGTTAACAGATTCCAAATGACACATAATAAAATCTAAAGGCCAAAACTGGAAAAAAAAAAAAGGTCAAAGCCAGAGGAAAGAAGTCACGAGCATATAAGTTCACATGCAGCTTAAGAATGCAGCAGAATTATTTCCCAGTGGAAGATTTTGAGACATTTCTTCCTAATTACAATTGCAGAAGACGTTGCTGATAATCTTATCATTAATGTAATGTCTAGCCTTGCCATGATGCTTGATCATGATCCATTTGCTGGCCATTACCTAACGGAGAATTTATGTGATTAATATTGATAAAATCTTTGTGAGGAAATGCTTTAAGACCCAAGAAGTCTCTTGTCAAGTTATTATTGCCACCTCCATGTCGACTGCCAGTAGCAGGAACAACAGCCCTAGGTTCATTATCGCCTATGCCAAACTGAGACTCTGCTGACTTTGAGAGATTAACCTCAAAAAGTGACCCAGTAAACCCACTTGCAGTAGCAGACAGATCATGAGAGCTCATCATTCCCTGGACAAGAGAATTAGAGCCTGTTCCAGATCCTACAGTAGCTACCTGATTCATGATACCAGCAGAGGACAATGTAGCTTTATTGTCAAAAGACGCCAACTCATGGGCAAGCCCACTACTTCCTATCTCTTCACGTGAGGGCAATCCGAAACCACAACCTGCAAGTGTGGACGAAGAACCAGATAATGTGGAACTGAACCCAGTTTCAGTCATGTGATGAGCTTGGTGGGGTTTAGGTGATGGAGAAGACTTGCTCATGACCACGCCCATCTGTGCGGCTTTCTGCAGCAGTGCAGTTGCAGACATGTGAGCTGAAGAAGAAGGGAGAGGTTTCTGGTATGAAGTATGTAGATGACTAGGGCTCGGGCTAGGTTTTTCAGGTTGTAAAAGTGACTTGTCTAGGCTATTAGTAAAGAGCTGAGATGAGGAGAGCCTGATTTGTGGTGTAACAGGACCAGCTTCCAATACGTTTGTACAAGTTAACCATTGGGGGATACCATCCGGTCCAGGATTAAAAGGATGGTGACTTTCTTGTTCGCTTTTAACAGATAGGGCATGCAAGTTAATTATATGAGAAGTTGAGGAACCATATTGTTGCTGATGGGAAGAGAGAAGAGGGTTTGCTTTGATTGCTTTGCCATTCTCTTCTGCTAAGGCATCGCAGAATGCCCTGTGAGTGATGAAACTATCCCTCCTGAAACCATAAAGACAAACACATACGAACAAAACTGTACACCCATCAAAATGCTGCAAATAGTGTTTAAAGTACCACACCCTCTGTACATCTTTCTCTCATGTGTCAACTTTTTGTTTGTATTTTCTTTCTTTTCTTGTTCTTTCCATGGGGACAAAACCACAGTAGATTTAAGCATTAAAAGATTTTGCACCTTTTTAAGAGAATTTTTCAACTTAAAAAGAGTTACTTTCTCTGTCTGAACTTCACGAGGTTATGGCAACGTACCCGTCACGAGGTTATGGCAACGTACCTTATAAAATTATGTGAAACACAGGTTATTAATTATGTTTTTACAGAAGGAGCAGACGAGTAGCGCATTGTAGATTGTTAGAGCTACTAAAATAAACCTTGGAACTAAAAGGATAACAATAAGTCTAAACTACTTTGTTCCTGGAATGGGACTGGAATCTTTGGTTGTTGTTCGTACTTACCTAGAGAAAACGGTTCCACAATCACATCTATACTCTCTGGTGCCACAAATCTTGGAGTGAGCTTTCCAGTCAGATTTAACAGCATAACGCTTTGAGCACCTCTCACATTTCCACTTCTTCTCACCATGCTTTCTGGAAAAGTGCTTTTTGATCCCTGTAAGATCTCCGAGAGCTCTTGATGGATCGTGATGGGCACACATAACTTCTGGGCACACGTATACTTTCCTCCTCACCTCTTTGTTTGTTCTTTGCTTCAACTTCCATGGCAGGTTATGCCCTCTTCTATGAAGTTGAAGGTTTTGATCTCTTTGGAACCCTTTGTTACAGATCTCACAGATGAATCTATTTGTCGCCAGTAGAGATTTAGGAGACAAAGCTATAACGTCTGCATCTGGATCTGATTGAAGTCCCAATAACAATATAATTAAGGTTATAAATATACATGAAACTACTAAAAAAGTCCACTGAACATGGCTTTGCTTTTGCACCTGGGTTTCCGGGAAGACTTCTCTTCTTCTTTTGTACTGGTGGGGCTTGATTTGATGAAGCAAAGGATGGTTGTTGGTAAATGGTGGCAGTTTGGAACCTGTCACTGGCTGAAGAAGCACTTAGTTCTCCAGATGCAGAAGTCAAATTGGACATATTCTCTTCCATTATCAACTCTTTCATTCTCTTTCTCCGCATTAAATTTCAGGGCTTTGTTCATTGACGGTGACACAAACTACAAAATGAATTCATGAGGCCCAGCTCATTAACTTGTTATAACTGTACCACTGGGGTACAAATTGCTCTGGGATCAGTGAGTAAACCCTGATTTAGTAAGGTTAGTAAAGGTGGAAAGAGATGAAGGAAGCTAAAGTTTAGGTTCTCCTGAAAGTAGGTAAGTATTTCCTTGGCCAAGTCAGCTCCACAATACAACTTGCTTTCCGTCGGACTTCATAACCTTGAGAATTGAGAAGTATTCATAAGAATGAAGAACAATCAAAAGAAGAAATCCAACTATGGGTGGAATAGCGCCAAACCTTAAAATCAACCACCCTCCTGTAACCTTGAACACCGCTGCGTAGAAAGTTGATCACACCCGGGAAAAGATTCAACAAAAGCTAGCAAAATACATGAATATATAACAACTAAACTTGATCTAACACCATGTCAATTATTATATGAATAGGTATAGACATGAGAAGAGAAAAAAGGAAGAGAGATAGTAAACAGATGTGAAGGAGAGATGATTCCTTTCAAGTCCTTTAGCCATCATCAAAAACCAAAACCCGAGCCAACAGGCTTACTCTGACGTGCATTTTCTTGTCTTTTTCTTTGTTCTCTTTCCAATCCTACAAAACATAATTATCTCCATAATTGCTAGCATAATTATAATAAGAATTTACCCGTATTATAAAGTTAGAAAGTTTAAACCTTTATGTACGTTTAGCCTCACCAACTTTCCCTTCCCTCGAAAAGTAGCAGATTTAGTGAAAATGAGAGGAGAAAACTAATAATCAACACCCGAAATGGTTTTAAAAAAAGAAGAAGAAAGAAAGAAATGATAGGAAGTTTGATTACAGACTTTTATATAACGAGGATGGGTAAAAGAGTTAAAAAAGCAAAACCACTTTCCTCCCACTGCACTGAACATGATTGGTTCAGTGATTGAATTCTAGCAGACTTGCTCATGGGAAGTAATTAATCTATATATATTTCTTCTTTCAGGTACTCTCATGAATTTGTTCCTGCCAATTCTCTGATGTGTAGTATTGTATAAGAAACAATCTGTAGTTTAAAAACACTAAACTTGTCAGGTCATGGATGGATTTTATTTTACTTGAAAAGGCGTCCCCAATGCTTTGCTGCCCAACCTATCATGAATTGCAATTTCCAGAGAGAGGGGGGTTCTGCTTGTGGGGATGGCTTGACTTCATAAAATTGGGCATTTAGCATTAACGTTACAACTAAAGTCGGTTTTGGAGCATACACATCATAATTACCAACCATGCAGCTTCATCAATCTGTAGATACCAAAAAGAAATATTATAATCCATTACTTCATGATGATATATACATGTGTGTGTGTAGTCAACTGCTACTTCCATTTGACAATTCAAATCTTAAAAAGAGTTGCAAAAAAGGACTTAATTCTTGAAAGAAATCAACATAATCACAACAGGGATAGATAATTAATGTAGGACTTTGAAGAATAGTTTGGGATGCAAGGACTATGGGGCACCACCATATATACAGGAAAACGCTACATACAATAGACCCCAATTTTGGTTTCTGGAGATATATTGTCGATATGTCTGTTAATGTGTTGACGGTGGTTTTTGTCTTCGGTCTACACTTCCGAAGTTACGTTCCAAGGCACATAATGTATGTAAAAAGGGGAACAAGATCCTCTGTCCAATTTTTATGGTGTCTTATTGTGTCCAGTGAACCTAAGCCATTCATTTATGCAGGTCCCGTATGGACCTCACATAAATAAACATGGGATTCGCATAAATGAATGGCTGAGATTCACTGGACACAATAAGACACCATAAAACTAGACAGAAGAATTGGACTCGTAAAAAGGTACTCGTCTGATTAACTTCCATTCGTCCCTTTCAGCTTTATCATTCATTATTATACCAATTCTTTTCCTCCATTCTGCTTCCAGCTCATCGTTCCCTTTATTCATTTTGTTAATTTCTACTTTGAAAGCAACTTCGATCCGTGACTTAACAAATCCTCCTTTTCTTTTAACAATAGGCTAGAACAGCAAATGAAGTAAATTTTCAACCTTAAAAATTGATAGCAAACACTATCAATCTTCTGCAAAATTGACTTGAGATTAGATGATATTATTTAATAATGAGATGCGATATCAGATGATTATGCTTACGTATATATATATAACTATATTTTTAATTATTCCTTAATTTATCAATTTTTAAGATTTGACTTCTCTTTTCTCCTTTTCTATATTGAACTTTTGATACATAAATTCAAAAGAAGTTATAAATGTTAACTGATTTTTTCTATTTAATTTCAGAGTTACAAATATTGTTAATTAGCTTGTACTTAATTAAATATATAGGTCCTTTTCTTTTCACTAGTTTTCCTCATTCTCTGCTGTGCATGCATATAGTATAGTTATATTAAGATCTCGCATGTAAAAGTAATATAACAATTTTTAATAGTTGACCAATTAATTCTTCACAGTTAAAAGTAACTAATTCACTAATAGTGTAAAAGTTTGAAGATTTGTTGGAGGATCAAAAAGCTCTCATTTATTTGATTACAGAGAATGTATATATATACAACTGTACATTAATATGTTAGCTTAAATCTTGTCCTGAAATCATGTCTTTCCTTTTTACATTCTTGAGTTTTAGCATATGTTTGACTTTGATGGAATCCCTAAAATTGTGCTAGCTTGATTGGTGTGATCTGCACATCTGGAGGCTGTGATCATGGGCATATCGACTGTTTGTCTTGGTCTGGAGGTTCTGCATCTGCTGGTGTGGATTGCTGCTAATACCCCCCCCCCCTCAAGCTAGAGATATC
>JAOTBA010000203.1:4377104-4387911 GCA_025629845.1 Erythroxylum squamatum
AGATGGTGACCTAAACCTAGCAGGTATTTCTTATATAAGGTACTACCTCACCTCAATACAGGTACGATGTTAGAACCCTACTTCTCTTTGTTTACAGCTACAAAAACCCTCACAAAAATATTAACTTAAGCGTCGGAAGGGTCTGCCGGCAATCAACTCCCGGCGTGCCTTTTTTGTTATTTTGCAGGTTTTTCTAGCTACAATCACTCATAATCATGGATTCAAGCAATGGCGTCCAGCTCCCGCAGATTCTGACAGAACCAAGAATAAAGCTGGTACTACCGGATCATTCCAAATTTCGTGTCTCACTGGTAATTGCCTCGGACCCTGTTGGCATTTTAACCGGCCATGCACGCTTGCCTTGTGTCAATGGTATTGCAGAGTGAAGCTGGCATTAAGTAAGGCACTTCAAGCGGTCAACATGTGCATACGAATCCAAATACTATATTATTTTGTTGTTTAATTTATTAAGGTTTAGGTAGCCATTTTCCAAACGTTGAACTTTGAATCGCCTCCTGAGGGTTCTATTCATTATCAATCACCTATGAAAGCAGCTTCTTTTGACTAACCTGCAACTGCAGACACGCCTTTTAAAGCTAGTTCCTATTTTCAGACAGGTTTTCATTCTCAGGAGCCGGTAACTTGTATGAAAAATCTAAGCTTGCCCAGCTTTGAGGAGAGTCCGAAGCAGCGTTGGACACGAACTGACAACTATCAGAACAGCTGACCTGAGTTTCAGTTCACACTAATCGTCAGTCTGAGCAGTCATCGACCATCATTTTCTCTTATTTAAACAGGTAAAGAGCAGCTTATGGTTGAGAGGTTTCATTTAGAGTAGAATATGAGTCTGGTCTCTGGTTCTATAAAGGTAGCTTTGAAAAGAGAGAACTTTTCCGCATAATCAGGGTTGTAGGTGCTAGATCCATATTACTGACAGAACACCTACTCTTGTCCTGATAATACGCAAAAGGGTATTCTCCCACTCCTCTTTCCAAGCTTTTTGTTCCCTACTTGCAACTAAGAGCCCAACTATATTGGATGAAATCAAGTTCTGAAGATGCCTCAAATTCCTAGCAGCATATCATGCTCAGGATAGCTTAACAATTTCACTCATTTTCAGCTATGAGTGGTACAGTCTCTTTTTTCAGCAACTTCACAATGCAAACATAGCTCAAACTCATAAACTCTGCCTACAAAAACTATGCAGATGAAGGCTGCCGGTGATTCATAAGTGTCCAGATGCCATCTTATTTTTCTTAAGCATGATTGACCATTGAAGTCCACTGACGTGTTTGTTTCTTACAGGTTTGTTGAGTGTAGCTTGAGCAGAGAGTCGAGTATCCAAGGCAATGGGATGCATATCATCGAAGTTCATGCCCAGATCGATGAGTTTTGGGGAAGAGCTGGGCCAGAGCATACAGAGATCAGCCACTCTCTCTGGAAAGAGAGACTTTGCGACATCAAAAACTACAAATGACCAATTCCTTGTAAAAGGCAAACTCAGGTCAGAGGGTGTCTCAAAAAGTTACATCACACCTACACTGGAGCCTGATAATAGTCTGAACAGTGACACATGGGAGTTTAGATCATGTCTAGAACACGAGGCACAGAAAAAACAAGAACCTCATGTTCTCATGGTGATGCAATGTTCTCCACAAGACAATCTAATTCGACGGTCTCTAAGTTACCATTGGCTTCCGGAGAATAAAGTACTCTCTCCTTATCCAGAGAGTTTGAACGGGCCTGAAGAGGAAAACAACAATTACAGGGGCTTGAGAAAACGAGCTTGGAGCTTCCATACAATAGAAGAATATGACGCCTTGCTAGAGAAGATTAGGCTGTCTACAACACTTCAATCGGATAGCAGGGATCATGGTTCAATGACAGAGGTGCAGCTTAACGCTTCACAATCCTCATTACATCCAGTTGATCACAAGGGCGATCCAATCGAATACGACAGGGACGTCATTCAAATCCAGGAAATGCAACCATCCAACCCAGACGTTTCACCAAAAGATAACTCTGAAGCTGTAGATAAAGCTTCACAAGAAGTCAATTCTACAAGTGTAGATACCTCCACCTTGATTGATCTGGAGCTAGAAAATAGAATACCTGTTGCAAATCCAAGCACATCTGGAGCAACTGAGGAAACTGAAGCTCCCAAACATTCTTTTGAGGAGGACACCTTAGAGAAGGGATCGAAAAGAAAGTTCATTGCAAAAAATTTAAAATCACTTGAAGTTCCACAAAGCATTCAATTTCAAGCAGTGGCAAGTCTAAGAGAATGGCTACATGCTGGCGGACAAGTCTACTCTCCCGGAAGTTACATCACCCCAAAATTTGGCAGCGATTCCTCACCAAAATCTGGGACTGCCAATGAATATGATGACCAGTACATCTTCAATCCAGAGCTGGTGGCTGCATTTGAAGGATGTATGCAACAACTTGAAGAAGAAGCAGAGACTATTTTTGGACAGATTGGTGTAAACTTGGAGGAAGAAACTGCTGTGGAGAAGAAGCAAGTCTAAGACCTTTCACAAGTATAGAAGGATATGTGCCAACTATAGTGAAACTTTTTAAGATCACTTTCTAGCCAACAAACTTTTTCATAGAAGGCATTGATTGGTTGAATTATCCGAATCCTCACTACATCTCAACACATTCACACTTAGTTACTCAATTGCATTCTTTCAGTGATAGATAAAAGACAATAGATAAATTCCACACCAGTGCTGCTTTAAGGTAAGAAGCCATGACCGTCAATTGTGAACCTATTAAACTTCAACTGCTACTGATCTCTATTTATTACTTCAGTTGAATTAAGCATGGTTCCAGGAGAAGCACAAAAACACACCAAAAGTCTGAAAAACAAAATATACACACCAGCTCCGAGTACTTTATTACTTCACAAAAACACACCAAAAGTCTGAAAAACAAAATATACACACCAGCCCCGAGTACTTTATTACTTTAGTCGTAGATGGATTCATCACCTAAATACATGCCCATTCATTATTAATCTACTGGAAAATTTCCCAATACTCGCTAGACATTGCTTTAGCTTACAACCTTAACACTAATTCATGGCATACTTCTGGGTCCATGCTCTAGCTGTCTCCTCATAGCGGTTTCTATGGCTTTTGTATATGTGGGCAATTTCTGGAACAAGTGGATCATCTGGGTTGGGGTCAGTTAGGAGAGAACAAATGGAAAGGAGGACCTTTGAAATGGTCAAGGCAGGGCTCCATTGCTCCTTGAGAATGTCCAGGCAGATACTACCATTTGAGTTAATGTTTGGGTGATAAACCTGATGATGAAAATACAGCAAAAGGAGTCAACGCTGATCATTCACATAAGATAAGCAAGAAAATCATAGAATTCCAACAGTAAAATAAACCTGCAAAGAATTGATTTTTGAACAAGGCAATTTAAGAATCCAAAACTATAGCCGAATCTTAGAAAATGAACTGCAGTCTACAAACTTTAAATGAGGTCATGAAAGATACAACAGGAAAGGGAAAGCAACATAGAATGATGAGCTATTGCGTACATCAAGATTGATTTTTTTTCCAAAGTATTGGTGTGTATGATAATGAAGTAGCCAACATAATTGAAAATTCATCGCTAACAAATTATGCTATGTTCCTCAACTAAAGAGCTAATTATGGAATATTTTCAACATTTCTTACATATATAACTGCAATATCCATGGCTATAAATCCATCGTCATTAGTTTAGCAGAGAACCTTTTTGTAACAGCTATCCAACAACACAACAAAAAACATCTTTTTTCACCTTGGTTTGAAAATTGAGCTTGGGAGGCTTGAAAGGATAGTCAGGTGGGAAATGAATCATAACAAAGAAGACTCCACCAGCATAAGGGCTATCTGGCGGTCCCATGATAGTGGCTTGCCAGTGGAACAGGTCTTCACCAAGAGGCCCAGCACTGCATGATGTTGGTGGGTCTCTCTGCAAATCCTGAAGTTCCTTCTGTATTCTCTTGCTAGCCATTAACCCTTCTCCCTAACCCTCTCTCTCTCTATCTCTGTCTCATTCTTCTTTTTCCGAGTCTTTGAAAAAGAAGCTGACAGAAAGCAAACAAAATCAAGCAGTTAAAAGTTCCACAAACGAAACTGAGATCGGAAGCAGAGCAACTAAGACAAATAACAACCACCCCACATCAAAGTTCCCTTCTTTCTTAGTTTCTGAGCTCTGGTTTAACAAACAGATACTTACTTTAGAGTTCTTAACCCCGTCTCGAAAGTTGCAATCTTGAGCTCTGGTGACTAAAGCGTACAACGGCTGAAGAAGGCGGTTACTATGAATGAAATAGGAAGCTTATAGCTATTCAAACCCTTTTTTGGTACAGTCTTCAATGCTTGTTTGTCCACTTCTTACAGGCATCTTATTATGTTTCTGAAACTTTAGTATCTATCAAAAACAGTACATGCTTTGAGGCTAAGGATAAAAATAGTAACATTTCATGCTAAATTGTCGAAAGAATGTATAACAGGGCATAGTTAATAAACAAAATAATTATTAACTTATCCTTACGGGAAAGGAAGGTGGTAAGGACTTATAAGCATGCTAGTGATTTTTTTTTTTTAATGTAGGACAAATTTTTACTTATATTTCAACACTCTCCTCGCTTGTGTGTTAATTTAAGGCTCAACATGTGATACAATTTATCATGTTGAGGTGGCAACAACTAACCCAAGAGCAACCTGCTATAATACCATGTTAAATTTTGTAAGATTGAGTTCAAATAAACCGAGTACATATAAATCTAAGCAAAATTTCATCCTAAAACCAATTAATGACAGGAGTTATATGCATATTTACAGTCATATATTTTTTCAATACAGAACAAACTTTCATTTATATTTCAACACACGGAGGCATGAAAAAGTTGGATAATTTGCAAGTATATTCCAATCTAATAGGAAACTGTTTTTTTTATACATTTATAAATAAGACTTGAAAATAAAAAATCCTAACTTTTCTTGTAAATTAATTTATTTTTAAAATACCCATTAAATTAAGTTATCTTATAAAAAATTACGGTTCATTCAAGCATGGTTTATCAAAAACATGATGCAACTTGAACAAAAATAACTCTGTTCTGAAGCAAACATTAGGTTCCAATCTCAAATTCTCAATAGAAGGACAACAAGACGAAACTAAAACTGATTCCCCTTTCGGCACAGTCATTACTTATGCTTTGCCTAAACATACGACTCCCCAACTTCTTTACAAATTCTTTTATTTTACAAACTTGTGGCTGCGCCGCCCTGGCCTCCCAGCTTCTGCCCTTCTGAAACATTGCCATAAAAGCAATTCAAAAGGCAAAAGCATGTTTTTCCAAACCCTTATCAACTGTATAACATGAGGCATCACCTCTTTGTTTGTACACCTTAATGTTGCATCCACTAACCCTCTGGATTCTCAGGAAAGTGGACACTGAAATGCGGACACCTACAAACAGCTACATACAAGGGCATAAAATCACAGTAAAGAGTCCAGATATCCATAATTCCTGCATCTGTTGTATTGAAGGAGGCTTCCGTAGGTGCGATCCCACACTCCAATGAAGAGGGATTCTGTATCGGGACTAAAAGACACACCAGAGATCTCCCCAAAAAAATCGATCTCCTGCTCTTTCTCAAACCCATTCTTTGCATCATATACATGCACAAAGTCAGCTGGTTCTGCCATTGCCATGAACTGCCCATCAGATGAAAATCGAATCGATCTAATGGCTCCCAAGTTGCCCTTGAGCACGGAGACAGATTTAGACAAGTTTCTGGCATCCCAAATACGGCAGGTCTTGTCTTGGTTCCCAGTGGCAAAGATGCGACCATCAGGATGCCATGCAGATGCAAATGAGTAATCCAAGTGTCCACATAAAGACGTAAGAGTCTACAAAAACAGGCTTCCAATTAGCCAAAGCCATCCAGAACCAGATGGAAAACATTTACATTAGATCTGATGAAATATTCAAGAAAAAGGAGAAAGAAGTAACTACCTTTCCTGTTTGAGAATCCACCAGCTTTCCATCTAGGTTGTCACCAACAATTACAAGGAGCTTACCATCAGGACTCAACGAGGTATGCTGCAAATAGAAACAACAAGAAAGCAGATGATGTTACTCACTGGCATAAGAGAACATCAGACATGCAATTTCGGATTACAATAATTTACTTCTTAAAATAGTTGTTAAGGAAAAGAAACATAAGGTAGTGTAACAGTCGTTACAGCCTTATGAATGAACCAGTTTCCGTTAACAAACTAAACCCTAAAAGAACCAATTACATAAATTCAATGTAGGAGTGTGTTTGACCTTGAGCTTAGCTCAGCATTACGTAACCTCAAAACTTATGGATGGTGTCTTTTCCATTAACAAGCCAAAACTCAAAACGGCCAATTATGTACATTCAACCTAGAAAAGGGTTTGACACTTGAGCTTGTTGCAAAACTTAGCACTAATCACACATTTGAGCTTAGCACATTGAAGCAATTAAACAAGAGACCATTTGATTCCACTTATGCTTTTTATTGTGATTCTTCTTTTATTCTCTTAATTTAGTTTCAAGTTTGTTTTCAAACAAAAAACAGAACTATTTGATTATTAATATCAATGTAAATACAATTTTATTACTGATAGTAAAAATAAATTTATTTTTAAAATTAATAAAATAATTAATTTTATTTTAATCTCTTATGTAATATTTAATGATAAATTATCATATTTTATTAAAATTGAATAATTAAATAAGTAAAGATTTTGTGAAATTTTGTTTGTAAACTAATATTTACTTAATAATAAACTCAAATTATTGACAAAATATAAAATCTAAGTCATTTTTTTACAATTTTAGTTAGTTATGAAACATGAAGAAATCAAAAACCAAAAATAAGAACTAGAAACAAGAAACTCAATTAAGAAATTTCTTGTTGAATTTGAAATCAAATACGACTAGGGGAAAAAAAAAAGTTAAACCCATTTTTAGAGAACTGCTGACCAGGTATTACAAGTGATCCCTAGGCTACAATAAAAATATTAACTAAAAATTATAACTACTCTCGATGGCTCTCTTAAGATTTATAATTTCCCTATTATTACAAGAAATTGGAACCATCTAGAATTTAGGTTAAAGTGGACCAAGGTCATCACTAGATTAAGAGAAGATAGGTTGGATGAAGAAAAAGGTTCTCTTGGCATGCTCTGCATATTTATTTTTTTTACCTCCGTATTCCAGTAAGAAGACAGCATATCGGCAGATGAAGATCATAAGCAGCAGACCTAGAAACAAAAGAGACTTACATTAACTGGCCAAGGGAAGGTGATATGCTTAGAAAGTTGAAATCTGTCCATATCAAAATCTCTAACTCCGCAGTCATTATTCGAAGCCATGAAATGAACTGCACCACTGAAAGAGCATTGACCTCAAGTGAGTTGCAATTCATAACATCTACCGGAATATTAATGACTTAGTTAAAATGAAGAGGCTGCATAAACTATCAGTCAACAAATAATAAAATATAACCTTGGATTATCATAGATCTCGACAGCATTTGTAATTGCATTATCATCGTAAGTTGTCCTAAAGCAGAAGCTAACTCCCGGTCGATCCAAGTACTGCATTCCAATGCAAAAGTTAATTATAACCAATCAAAATGTCACAGTAAAGATAAAGTAATAGATGCATATCAGTAAGCATATTATACCAAACTCACAAAACTTGAAAGAGAAAAGAAATAGGAAAGAAAAGGATGGATGCATTTGATTCAAGATCCAATGGGGGGATTCCATTTCATTAGTATCACAACCACAAATTAGAATAACAAATCAAATGTAACAAAGATGCCACAACACACGTAAAGCACATGCTTACTCCATTGTATTCACAATCAGTACATATGCTGGCAAAGCCTACAACAAATGGATAACTTATAACCACCAGAAATTACCTTGCATATAAGTTCTCCTTGAAACCCTCCAGCAATCAATAAATTATCCCGTACTGCCAAAGTACTAACTTGTGTCTGAGAAAATCCTTCCAAGAGGCTCCCAGGGTGTTTCTGTTAGACGAAATGAAATGAGAAGATAAAATGTTTACAAGTTTCAATGAAACAATGTACGAATTCTGAACCAATCAGTAAAATTATAAACATAGAACAATGAAATGAACACTTCAAACGTGTATCAGAAACATCTAAAACACAAGAATAGAAATCTGGCATACCTCACGTGGTGCCACATGACCAGCTACATTAAGAACTTCAGTTTTCGTACAACTTAAGGACGACCAATGGACAATCGAGAAATGAGACATGAGGTAGACATCATGCTTTGATGTTGACCAAACCAAGTTCCGCAACTGTCATTGAAACATGAAATACTCAGGCTGAAAGTAAAACCTTTAAAACAATATTCTAAGCACCTTTTGCTACATTACATGTTCATTCTAGACATAAAAAGACTGGATATGATCCTTGTGCAAAATAATAAGGGGGAAAAAAGAAGCATTTGCATTTGAAGACAATGAAGATTTTGTCAAATCCAGCTTTTGCACATTGAAAAAATTAAAGTTGATTATTTGAAGACAATGAAAATTTTGTCAAATCCAGCTTTTGCAAATTGAAAAAATGAAAGTTGATTAGGAGAACAATGTGATCCTACTTGGAAATGAAGGATTGTTGACTTCACAGATCTGGTATTCCGCCAAAACTCATAGTATGTACCCCCTTTCTTTGTAGGCTTGCATTCCTGGAAAGAAGCAAAAATCTGAATGAAAAGGAATGTTGAAATGCATCTATATTCGAAGCTGCAATCGGATCTATTCATTAAAAAGAATTGATTCAATACATTTCTTATGTACCCATAGCCCAATACAATAGGCTGGGAACCAAATTCTTTTCTACCTTTTCTGAACTTTCTCCTGATTGAGGTATGTTTTCATAGTTCTTGTATTGCTCTAACCTAGTTTGTCTGTACTTCTCACGAGAAATGCTCAGTCTTTCCCAAGGAATTCCTTGGATATCCTTTCCTCTCCTAGCATCTGCAGCAGATGTATCTGCTACCCGGGTGTCCTGCCAAAATGAACCAAAAAAAGAAATCTGTGTAAAAAGCAATACTAGTTAAGATGCAAATCATAACACTCACGTCAAAGAAAATGAAATATGAGCACATGAATGAGCACCCTTAACCAATGAACATCATAAGAACAAGAATAAAGAAGCCCACATTCTAAGCATAGAATAACGTAAAACCAAAACTAACCATATGATCATCTTCATCATTATCCTCATCTGACTCAGAGTCACCCATCAATCTACCACGGAAGTACATATCATCATCCACTTCTGCCATCTCATAATCGTCGGCAACATAATCCATATCATCCCCTTGATACTGCGACATTTTCGCAGAGGCAATTTATACCTAAAATAACAATTAATTTCCAAGTATGAGCCAAATAGTTCCACACTTACTTCATCAAACATATGAGGAGAAATCAAAATGATTTCTTTCATTCTTGTCAAACAGCCCCTCAATTTGAAAAAATTAAGCCCATTCTAAGCAAAACTAAAATACTTTAGGGCAATAGTTACCCAGAAAATGAATAATAAATTCTTCAAATTCACAGGAAAGTAGGGTAAATCTTTTATGTTGAACATCTAAACAGGAATTTTTTTTTTGAATAATTCAGGGAACTTCCAAAGAAAACATTAACCAAACTAAACAAAACGCAGCTGCACCCTCACAAAAAGAAACAATTTTCTTGACTCTATCTCTTCCCCTATCATTTACAACACAATGACCTAATTGAAGACACCGACGAACGCACACTTCTAACAATAAAAAAAAAAAACAGCATCAAACTACGAAAAAAAGGGTATAATGGATCGAAACAGAAGCTAAAAAGCCCATAATTATTCTAACCTAATAACCCTAAATTATTCTAACCTAACCCTAACCCTCCCCATAAATATTCAGGGAAATCACAGAGAAAGACACAGAAAAGATTAGATAGGACCGAAACAAAACCTCCTGAAAACGAATTAGATCTTACAGATTGCAGAGCACCAAAAAAAAACCATAACAGAGAAAGGGATTGAGAGGAGATGGACAACCTAGGTTTGGGGCTGTGATGGTTGCTACGTTTTTTTTTTCCTTTTTTCTTATTTTCCCCAACACCTGAAGCTTGCTGCCTCACGTCTATATATATATATATATATTTATTTATTTATTATATATTACGATTGTGGATATTATATTTATGCGTCATCATCATGGAGAAATTTGTCGTTTTGTACTTCTGTTTCTGTGTATGTTTAAGGGTATTTTTGGGATCAAAATTGGCTATAGAGAAAGAAGGGTATGTTTTTACTTCTCCGCCCCCCGGTTTTCTCGGGTGGCCGTCCTATGCTCGTTTCAAGCGTCATGCTTCTTATGTTACTTTTCTGTTTGTAACCGACCAATTTTATATATTTTACAACATTTGAATTTTTTAGCTTATCTTCACTTTTTTCTTTTCCTTCACAATTATAAGCTTTGCATACATAAATATCTATTTAATAATAATTATGTGTTTAAATTATATTTTTAATATTTTAAAGTTTAAATTATTATGATATTAAAGACAATGATTTTAAAATCAAATTGGACCAAACAGTTGATAAGTGCATATTTGTCCAATATTGATGTTTTAACTATTCCCTTTTGCTCCTCTTGATTGATTCAATTATTGGGATTTAACTTGATTTTATGTTTCCTTGTAGGAAATTGTAACTTCTACATGAG
>JAOTBA010000203.1:4396048-4409292 GCA_025629845.1 Erythroxylum squamatum
GCCTTTATCGGTCGGTAAATTTCGTCGCTAATTAATCTTACCGACGGAATATGTGCAAATTCTGTCGGTAATTTCCGTCGCTAAACTCTATTTTTCTTGTAGTGAGTATTGATTCGAGAAATCTTTGGCTAAGGTAGAATGATATTTTGTAAATAGTTTACAAATGTCATTAATTGAATCAATAGCTAATTGTGGAGAGCTAATATGATTGGATTCAAAATATAGTAGACATCAATTTTATGCTCTATGTTTAATTAGAACATTATATGATAAAATGATTTAATTATACGAAAAAATTATGCACAAAAATGTTAGTCAAAACTACTTTGACATTTTTAAATATTTAGGTGGTCATAATGTGTTGCTAGATGTCAATCTTAATCTATTGATATAAATTATTTAATAAAAGAATTAAAGATAAATTAAAGGATTTTAATTTATCTAATCATAAATATGATTTAAGGTTATCATTTGTATCCATTACTAGCATATTTGAGAACCTAATAGATCATACATAAAGAACGAGTTAAAGAGAATAAAAACATTTTAATCAAGTTGGACTTGATTGTAAAGTTTTAGAAACTTTATGAATAAATATAAGATATTTAATAAATAAGGATCAATATGAGATATTATATCTTATTTGTCCATAATTGATATTTAATTAGAATTATTTATAATTCTAATTAAAATTAGAATTAAAATTTAATTAAATTACTAAAATATCAAAAACATGTTATAAATAAGCTTAAACTCTAAAGAATCTAGTATTCCTTGCTTAACCCTCTATGTAACAGTTGCAGAGTTCTCTCAACTTATTAGGTGGATAACATTAGAGATCTGACATTTGTACGATTATGGTGGTTAAGATGAATTAGTTTTGAAAATGGTTCGATGTATACGACAGGAATATGATCAAACTTCGAAATAAGATACGAATTAAAATTCATGCCTTACTGTGATTTCTACCGTAATTATTTTATATAATTTAGTGATCTTAACTTTTGAAAAAATAAGAAAAAGTTTCGTAATTATTTTGTTGCACGAGGGAGCAAATCTCGACTCGATTTGCAATATTTTCTTTTGATTTGGCATCTCATTCCTTATAGATTTTCACATTCTCTTTCGCGTAAAGTTTTCATATTCTCGATAAGTTCTTGATTTATTCTTTAAGGTTAAAATTCATAACCTATATATATATATATATATATATATATATATATATATTCCCTCCTTTATGATACTGGATGATTTTTCCTGTACCTTATGGAAATTATAGATTAAAAAATAATTAACTAAAAATTAATTAGTAGTTATGTCCTATAAATTCATAAAGCCTTTCATATGTTCTAATTTTTTCCTTATTGAATTCAGCATTCTAAGTACATCATACAATTGCTTAGTTATATTATTAACAAATTTTATTAGAAATACTTAAATATCAAAAATTAAAAAAATACAAAGTAAAACTAATAGAAGCACAATCCATTCCTAAGTAGGTAATTTTGCTAAGTTGGTAATTTTCTTGCTTAAATTATATATCTTTAATAATATTTACTTTTTCTTTTTTCATATAGATTTTGTAAAATGGATGTCTGGCATGTATGCTATCTACAGCAAATAGTACATATATTGTAAGCAAGCTCTTGGAAGTGAGGTAACACAGCAGAGCTGAGAAGAGTGTGAGAAAAATGAAAGCAAATGCAATACTTGGCAACAAAGTTTTAAACTTTAACACAAATCCTATGATGTTCTTGACCCGGTTCAGTGACAGCCCACCAGTTTCAAAACCCATTTCTGTTAGGTTCAGGACCAGAAATCCTGTATGCAGGCGGGGTTTGTCCGGTGGCAGTCGCAGCAGGTCGTCGGTGACGGAGGTAGCCACCGTGAAAGTAGAAGGTGAAGAAGGTTTGGCTTCTAAATTGGAGGCAGAACAAGAGAAAGATGCTTCTAAATCGGTTGCTCGTCGCCTTATCTTGCTTCGCCATGCTCAGAGTTCGTTGGAGAACCCTTCTCTGCGAGGTAATTGCTGTTGATTGATTGACAATTGTGTGCAAGATTTTTTTTTTATAAATTTGTTATCATGTTCATAATCAATAACCATAGAGCTATTTCGGCTATAAGAAATGCCTTAGCTTTCATTATAATAATTAAGCCTCGAACAAGTACTTGGAGTGTTTAATGCTTCCCTGGGTAATGGCAGTAACTTTTAGTGGTTACATTTGTAATGACCCAATTTCCCAGTTCATTTGATTTGAATCCTGGAGTGAGTTTTCAGCTTCTTGGTTATGAACTTGTTCTGCTTTCAGCTTGATGGTTCTCTAAATTTCCGATTTTGTGGTTAGATCATGATCGGCCTTTGAGTAAAGAGGGACGAGCTGATGCTGCAAAACTATCTCAAAAGCTCTACCAGCTGGGCTGGATACCTCAACTGATCCTTTCAAGGTATAGGTCTACTTATTCCTACACTAGTGTTAAATGGAATTAAAGAAAATGAAAATTTTGCCGTCTGTTGTTATACTTCTGAGTTTGTTTGTAATTGATGAAGTGATGCAGTGCGAACAAGGGAAACTCTTAAAATAATGCAGGAAAACGTGCCAAGCCTTTTGGATTCTGAGGTCCGCTTCATTTCTAGCTTCTATTCCATTGCAGCAATGGATGGACAGACTGCTGAACACCTTCAGCAATACATCTGCAAATACTCGACTGATGAGATTGTCACTGTCATGTAAGTTCCCAGGAAATGTAGTGATTACCATCTGATTCAAACTTTCACTGAATTACGAGTTTCCACACACTTTAACTTAACTATGTCTGCTGTTAGCACATGTTTGAACAGTGGTGTGCGCTGCTACTTATTAGGTGGGGAATGGTTGTTCAAATGGCAGGTATGAGATTTGTCTTCCTGATTAAACACGTATTGTTCATACAGGTGCATGGGGCATAATAGAGGCTGGGAGGAGGCTGCTTCTATGTTCGCTGGCTCCTCCGTAGAGCTGAAGGCCTGCAATGCTGCTTTACTAGAAGCCATTGGAAAGTCTTGGGAAGAGGTGAAATGAATTTGGTTTCTTATAAGGCGTCTGAGTATACTATGGAACTGCTTATTTTTCTGTGTAAAACTACAGGTTATTAGCACATCATTTCAACAGGTTTATTAGGCCATTAATTTTACACCACATATCTCTCTATATGTATACCAGCCAATCATGTGTTGTCTTCAAACTATGATGTTGTTAATTGCAAGTCTAATGAAAAATTATGGTGACCTTAACCTTTGTAACTGGTCTATTGGCATAATATATGATAGCCATTGAACTGATAGTCCAATCCCTTCTAGGACAAAAGAGATAGAAATCATGTCTGACAGTTTGGTTGTTTCAAGTAAATGGGCCATTAGAAATTGTGAATTAGTTTATACCTTGTTGCTTCATGGGTTGTAATTCATGCTTACAAAGTGAGGTCAGCATGCTAAGGGACAAAGGGAAATTTCTGGTGGAATGTGCGGTATAAAAATGAGTCATCAAGTCCTCAAAGCAGACTGATATAGGATGCCCTTATTAAATGACATAGGAATCAGTTAAAATTCAAGAGAAGAAGAAATTCTTTTGGGAAAGGTGGAGATGAAGCTGGATATGACTCCTTGATTCTCAAGAGGTGGGGATTGCTATAAGTAATTACTCTCTGACATTGCTAGATGTTTTTTGTTGTAGAAACTTCAACATAAAAATGCAACCTTCTCCTTTACAATAGTTACGCCTATAGTTTACTAAAGTGTCCACTAGTAATGGAAACCTATGTGCATAGGCTGGTGGAAGATTACTCAGAATCATATCTTATAGCAGGAAGCCTTTGTCATGGTTCATAGCCACTTGATATTGTTCAAGTACAGGTCAAAAGACTGATTTTGGGAGTACATGTTTTATCGAAGAGAACCAACTGCAGTTGGATACATAGATGAAGCAGAGGTTATGTGCAGGGTTCAACAAGTTTTCATGCATAGATGTTAACAACAATCTGGTAATATTTGATAGGATAGATGGAGTTTAGAACTTGATAATATTTGGTTGCAACGGCCTTGACTGCATCATTCAGAAAAATATTGACCATAACTTTTTTTTTTTTTTTCTGGTTTCTCTGACAAGTATTTTACACTTTCAGGCATTTGCTGTAGCAGGACTTGGGGGATGGAAGCTTCTGGGAATTGTGAAACCAAGTAACGACCTCTAGCCTATATTGACGATGCTACTATCTGAAACTGAACGAGATAAGAGAGTCTATAGATTCAAATTTTATTTGATCTGTACAGAGTTCTTCATACTCCTACCAATTCGCCACCCTTAATTCCAAGTTTTGAGCAAATGAAATCTAGCAAAAAGAACATTAGCAAGCCATTTTCAAAACAATAACAATGACGTCGGCAGTAGAAAAGCTGTGCTCAATCACTAGAGATTTGCCTGCTCATTGAGATTCTTGCCTTGGCAAAGCCTTTTTGTATATCAACCTAGCAAGAGTTGGAACAGTCATTCTCTGCATGCTTTTTAAGGTCCTTCATGGAGAACTTACATCATTCTCTCCTGTGGTTCAGTTGACACAGATTTGTGTACTGTAAACGGTGTTGTAACTTGAGGGGTATAATAGCATGTATGAACCAGATGTACATAAATGTCACCTAATCTCTCCATAACTAAAAGAAATGAGGTACATTCATTTGGTAGGTGCATTCCTCATAAATGGTAGAGCATTGAAGCTTTGTGTCATTAGTATCGTGTGGGTGCCAATACAGGACCATATGGGATTCATTGAACCATATCCATATGATGGCTGGCAATAACCTTTGTTCTATTTGCTATTTAAACTTTATGGTATCTCATAACTCGGACCAAAGAAGAATGATGGTTACTACTTAAGAGAACTCAGCTTCAAAATGGTATCTCATAAATTTCTTGGTTGTGATTGGAGTTGTGTGTTCTCCATCTGATGTTAGGTACTGAAGAAAGGAAGAACTTGATAAGAGCTTACCAGTTTATAGGGAAATCTCTAGAATGGAACTAGCATTTATTTATTAATTTATTAACATCAAAAATCTGTTCACGTTGAGATTTAAACAACTTTTTTTTCCCTTTGGACTTGTTTGTTTCTATTTTTATTTTTTATTTTTATTTTTAAATTAATGAAAAAAATTGTCTGTTTGAATCTTTTGGTTTCTATATTTAGTTTTAGTTTTTTTCGGTATAAAAAGTGATTTTTGTTTTTTGTTTATGTTTTTTAAATAATCTAATTTACTACCAGCTAAATATATATTATTTAATTATTAATAAAAATTATAGATAATTTAATTTTATATTATATTTAATTAAGTAAAATTAATTATTAATATGAATAATATAATTCTACATAATAATTTAATTCAATTTTTGTAATTAAATGAAATAGATTTAATTTAATAATTATTAATAAATATAATTAAATTTAAAATTTCTTCGAAATATAAATATTTCAAATAAAATTTGATTTAATAATTAAAATATTTTTGAAGCTAATATAAATTTATAAATAAAAAGTCCATTTTAAATTATTTATTATAATAAAAATATTTTTTATTAATAATTTATTAATAAATATTTTATAAGAGATTAAAAATTTATTTAATTAAAGATAATATATTTTTAAATTTTATCTAATATGTAATATTTATCAAAGATAAAAATATAACTATATTAATATTAACTAATATTAGCAGAAAATAAAAACTAAAAATTACAGCAGAAAAATAAAAGTAGAACTAAACGGACACTCGCAATTAAAGGTAATCTCCTTGCCAAGATTCAGCAGCATTGTAAGAACCCGTGTATATAGAAAAGAAAATAATTGAGACTTAGGCGGTGTAAGTAAAATACATATTTACATATATATGTCATTTCTTTAATTAAAAGTGAAAAATAAATATAATGAATATAACAATAGTGATGGATTTAATTTAGCTTATTACCTGAATATTTAGATAAGAACTAATCAAGTGGACATTATTTAAAGATTATTTTTATTAAATTTTATTCTACAAAAAATATATTACTATTTATAATAGTTATAATCATTAAGGAATATCAAGTAATTGGTACCAAGATTTTTTATTTTACATATTTATGAAGTAAAAATAATAATTAATAATTTTCTATAGGAGAAGTATTTGAAGTTACTCTCACAATGATTTGAAGTCGTTTAATTAAGATGAAGGGAAGATAAGATGGTATTGATTACTTGTTATCCCTTGGACCAACTTATGAATGAGAGGTCATGTTCATTGTCACGAGGGTGTTCTGAGGCGAGAAAGATGCTTTTAAATCCCTCGAGTCGTGTCCCAACTTAGTCCCTCAATTAAGTTCCAAGTGAAATCTCACCAAACAACAAAAGTGTACTTCACTTAATCAATTTGTCAAACACCTTATAGGCTCTCATTTGAAGCATTTCGTCAAACATATGTTAAGCCCTCGAATCTCCACTCTTTAAAGACTTAGCCAACTCTCTTTCAAAGGTTAAAAGTGTTAGAATAAGATCTGAAAATCCACAAACACGAGCATAGCCTCACTTCACCGTTTGAGACATTTAATTAAACAGGTTTTGTGTATTCGGTTTTGTGATGTTTTTGGGGCAGTAATAACAAGGAATCAAATCATATATATGTAACAACAAATATTTATTGATGTCTTATAACAAATGTTACACAAAATGAGGTCTGGCAAGAGACAAAATCAACCAATTATAAGTAACAGTTTTGGGCAAGATTTTTTCACCAACTAGGACAACTACTTACAACTAGGACAACTAGGACAACCAATATTCGAATTAGGACAACTACTTACAACTAACGTAATCCATAAGCCGACATAAACGAAAGTAATCGCCGTTTTGTAACTGTCAGGACTAGAAGCTGAAATGGTCTTTGACTTGTTCCGAACCTGAATTCCAGTTGATACGATGTCACAATCATTCTATTTTTGAAAATGACTGTATTACGTCGAAATGGACATCTTGCACGCTTTTCTAGCTTTTAATGACTTAGCAATTATTCGGATAACTTTATTATGTCAAATTTTTGTCAAAATAGCCACCATCACGTTGCCAGAGTTTTGCAACATTGGTGTCTGTCAAATACTTAAAAGAAACCAGCATTCCATGGGATAGAGAGAAGTTCTTTGCCCGCTCTCTAACCTTTAGCTTACAATTCAGCACATATCTCCTTCAATCCTTGTTTCTCCTCCTTCCATTCCTGCTACTTTCCTCCTAACAGCTTTCTACACTCTTCCTTCACTCATTCCCTGAAACCTCTTCCTTACCAATCACCCATTCACCCATTCACCTTCTCCAGATCAGATCCCCTGTAAGGTAGTAAGGTCTCCTCCATTTTCTTTCCACTTTCCTGCCTTCTATTGTTTCCTCTTTTAGAACCTGTCTCTACCACTCTATTCTCTGACAAAGACTGCTTAACCATGCATACTTTGCAGAATTCATATCCTTCTACAAAACAAAACACATAATGAAGGATTTTCCTCCCTTACCCTTACCCTCTTCCTCACCCTCGTCCTTAGGTGTAGCACCAAAACCTCTCCTTCCCCTACCCCAAGCTCCTCAATCTTCTGCTACAACTCAAACTTCAGCTGCATCTTCCTTTCTTTTCACTTCGACCTTAACCCTAACCTTACCCTCTTCAACTTCTGCTATTCCTTCTTCAGGGAGGAGAACTTGGAAGCAAATGGTGGGTGGTTCCACAGACCTTGTTCTGCATGTCTGCCCTCCCAAGTTAGAAGATGGTCGAATTATTGTTTCCCCTGATAAAGAAACCTTGGGGAGGGTGCCAAATCTTGAGAAAACTCCCTCATAGGGTTCTTCTGGAGCAAAAGACCTGCATTTCCTGTATCTCAAAAATGGGCTCAATCAGCTTAGAAGAACAAAGAATTTATGAGGCTTTAATAGCTGAAGACAAATACATTATGTTCATATTTTCTTCTAAAGCTCAAGCATTAAAGGTAGTAGAAGAAGGGCCGTGGCATGTGGCAAACTTCCCACTATTTTTACAGCCTTGGTAGCCAGGCTTTCAGATTGATTGTAAGGAAAAAAGACTAATGTCAATATGGGTAAATCTCTTTGATGTTCCTCTTGAATACTGAACTATAAAAGGATTAAGTATGATCGTTAGTTTTCTTGGTAAACCTCAATGTTTGGATGATAATACAAAAATAGGAAGAGGTTGGGGTATGCTAGAATTTGCATTAATATGGATCTTTCCAACAGCTTATCGGAAACTATTCCTATTATGAGATTAGGGCTTGATGGGTCTTTTTATGAGGATAACATGTTCGTCCAATACCAATGGAAGCCTTCTCTCATTTCTCTAGGTAAAAAATGGATCCCTACGGGTAAAACTTTTCTTAGGGAGGATTATGAGGAATTGACGTGTGATGGTCTCATAAACAAAGCGGTAGGGCAGATCGAGGAAGTTAGACCTGAGACTACATCTGAAGATCGACAAGAGAAAAATGAACTAGAATGTGATGGTAAAGGTTATTGGTTGTAGATGATGCCAGGGAATTATTGGTTATAGATGTTGTTGGGGAAGAAGTCTTTGTTGAACACAATGATGGGGGAAAAGCTAAAGAGGCTACTCCTACTGTCAAATACATCAGTATAGGTAAGGAGAACTTGGTGCATGAATTTCCAGTCAACCTTGACGACAATCCCAAGGGGTTTGATCATAAGGCAACAATAGGTTCTCTTCGGAGGATAATAAGGGGGAGGATCCCTATTATTGGAGAATTTTTGACAGCCATTAAAAGGAAATCCAACAGGAACAAAAGAAAGGGCTCTAAAAATAAAATTATTTGAATTATGAAAATCATCGTATAGAATGTGAGGGGTATCAATTGTCCTAAAAAGCTCTTAGCTCTAAGAGATTTTGTCTATAACACAAACCAATGATTTTTGGTCTTTTCAAAACTAAAATCAGATATGAAAACCTTAATCTATTGAATAAATTGAGATCAAGATGGAAATTTATCTTCAACCATCAAGCACATAGGTAGGGGAGAATCATTATTGGATATGATCCTACTTTGGTGGATGTTCATGTTTTTTTCACAGAGACGCAAGCCATTCACCTGAAATGTAAATTCCTTCAGGTAAATGTTGACATCTTTTCCTCTTTTATCTATAGTGCTAATCATGTCTTCCAGAGGAAATTGTTATGGAAAAGTTTACTACAGTTCCAGAAGATGGTCAATGGACCATGACTTTTATGTGGAGATTTCAATTCTACATTATATAGAATGGAAGCTGAAGAAAATTATAGTCCGAGAAACTTTTCATCTGACTTTAATGACTGTGTGGGTAAGCTAGAAATCTTTGACCTAAAGTCTCAAGGACATTTCTATACCTAGAGTAATAAGTAAATAGGAAGATGGGTTTTGAGGAAAAAACTAGATCGGACATTGGTGAACAAAGCTTGGTTTCCTCAGTTTCCTATAGTGTAACTTCTTTCCTAGACCCTTTATTCTTTGACCATACGCCTATGCAAATTGAGAATCTTCTTCATAACCAGGGCAGAAGAGGGTCATTCAAGTTTAATAATCTATTAATCGATGATGAGGGGTTCTTTAAGGCTCTACAAAAAGGTTTGGAGGCTACAGTTGTAGGTACACAACAATTTGTTTGTATTCAGAAGCTTAAAGCTATCAAAAGGGAGATGAAAATCTTAACGAGTAGAAGATCTTCCCCCACTCAGCAAGCAGCTGCCAAAGCTAGGGAGGAACTAGAAATTGTCCGGCATAACCTTGATTTGGATCCTGCCAATCCTAGCCTATTGAGTACTGAGAAGACTATTTTGATGTCTTATCTTTCTAAAGCTAAGGGTTATGACGGTCTAAAAGAACAAAGGGCCAAAGTCAATTTGCTAAAAGATGGTGAATGGTGCTTAAAATTCTTTTTCAACTCTATCTTAGCTAGGAGAAGTGCAAACATAATCTGCTCATTAAAGTTACAAGATAGGGGAGGAAATTTCTAAACAATAAGACCTTTTAAAGGAAGCGGAGAGATTCTTCAAGAGCTTCTACAACTCTTCACGGAACTAAGCTACTGCAATCACTCTTGAATTCTTTATTCATAAAAAGATCCCTCAGGAACAAGCTGCAGCTCTCATTAAACCAATGGAAGAGAAAGAAATAGAAAAGGTACTGTTTCAGATGCACCCTAATAAATCTCCTGAACCTGATGGTTTCAGTGGTTACTTTTTTCAAAAGACATGGCAGGATACTAGACCTATGGTTAAAAGAGCTATACTAGAATTTTTCTCTGGGAGAGTACTATTAAAGGAGATAAAAAAAACTCACATGCGCTTGATTCCTAAATCCACTTGTTCCTAAATCCACTTCCTATACAAAATTATCTCTAAAATCTTAGCAAATAGGCCGAAGCTAGTCCTGGATTTTTTGATCTCTGACAATTAAAGTGCTTTCCTATATGGTAGAAGAATTGGAGATAATATTTCCATTGTTCAAGAGTTGATGAAAGGGTATCAAAGGAAGAATAGCCCACCGAATTGTATCATAAAAGTGGACTTTAAGAAAGCTTTTGATCATCTTGAATGGGACTTCATTCTTCGGACTCTAAGACTCTTGGGGTTCCCTAAGGAGTTTGTCAATTGGGTTGAGGCTTGTATATCCACTCCTACTTATTTCATACTAGTTAAAAGTACTCCAGTCGATACTTTCAGGAGTGTAAAAGGTTTGAGACAAGGTGACCCTATCTTCCCATATCTATTTATCATTTGTATGGAAGTCCTAAGTCAGCTAACTCAACAGAAAGTGGGTAATAGCAAGTTCTTTAAATTTCATACTGAATGCAAGAAGGTAGGGCTAATCAACTTACGTTTTGCAGATGATCTATTGTTTTTCTCCAAGGCACATAGCAAGTCTATTGAACCACTCATGTCAACCCTTTCTTTATTTAAGGATCTCTCATGTTTGGAGATTAATTTTACTAAAAGTCAGTACATTTTAGCGGTAATGGCTAACATAATGGAAAGTAGAATCTCCTCAATAACAGGAATGAACAAAAAGCCAGCTCCACTGTCCTATTTGGGCCTTCCCATCACCACAAAAAGAATTCAATTTTTGGAATGCATTCCCTTGATTGATAAGATACAAAGAAGATTGGGAATGTGGTCTAATTAAGTGCCCTTTTTTGGAGGGAGATTGCAACTTATCAAATAGGTGCTGAATTCCCTACATATATACTGGTCCTCTAACGTTTCTCTAGCTAAAGGGGTTCTTAAAACCATTAAGAAGCTCTTCTAAAGATTCCTGTGGGAAAACCTTAATTCAGACAGTCATTTTGCTAAGGTTAAATGGCAAGAATTTTGCAAAAGGAAAGAAGAAGGGGGATTAGGCTTCATTCCAATTGCCTCCTTTAATAGAGCAACATTGTTCAAGAATCTTTGGATTATCCTTCTTGAAAAGAAATCTCTCTGGATTCGATAGTTTCACAGCTATATTCTAAAAGGTTCTAGTATTTGGTCTATTCCTATAAAACCCTCCTTCTCCTGGCCCTTGACCCAGCTATTGAAGCTTAGACCTATTCTTGAACCTTTGGTCTCATGTAAGATCAGGAATGGAGATAAGGCTTACTTATGGTTTGACAATTGGACAAGTAAAGGATACCTAACTAGATATCCTTAGGATCTTCAAATTTGGAATGATTTTCCTATCAATGGGAAGGTAAAATCTAACTTACTAAGAGGTCAATGGAACAATCCAGCGGAGCTACAGTATCTGACACCTAACTATCAACCAAATCTAGATAGGGAGGACAATTTCCAATGTCTCAACCTGCCTCCAAACACCTTCAACATTGCAAGATTTAGGAAGTGGCAAAACTGTAATAGTACAGGGCAGATTTGGTTTCCTATAGTTTGGCACAAATCACTCATGCTGAGCTACTTTATTCTCTTATAGCTTATAGTGTTAAACAAGTTAAGTACTACGGACATAATGAACTTCATTTCTACCAATCCATTCTGTGTTCTATGCGAGACAGAGCTAGAATTAAAAGATCATTTATTCTTCAAATGCCCCTTCTTATAGTTTATAAGGGAGCGAATCAAGGAATTAAATTTTATCCCTAATACAGGTACAACTTTCACAGAAGCTATTCATTGGCTTCTGAAGTTGAGCCATAATCCTAAATATAATGAGTACATATATACCATCTCCTTCGCCTCCTCCATCAAAAAGATTTGGTGAGAGAGAAACAATAGAAGATTTCATAATACTACTCGTACAAGAAGGGAGGTTCTCATCTCTCTGATTTGTGGAATCAGAGAGAAAATTCCCTGTTCTACTAGGTCAAAAAGTATATGCCCTAATCTAACCTGATCATGAAGAATTAAAAATTAATATAGAGCAGGAGCAAATTAAAGATGGAAGGATGATGGTATCTATGAAACCCATGCTCATGTGAGGTAGATGTTGACACTGTGCTTGACGAGAGTAGCCCGATCTCATAGTGTGATGTCTGGAAGCGCCACTGCTTATAGAGGAACATCGGAAACATTAACGGCTGTAGAGCTACATCCTTCGTCACTACACCAGGATGAAAGATTGATGAACATTCTACCCTAATTTGGTAGGGTTGCTCGAAGAGGGGAAACACAATCTATGTTTTTGCCCTTTATTGTTAGAGTAGTGCCCTAAATGCAGTTGCCTTTAGCGCGTTTTGTACAAAGTTGTGTATAGACTTTATTTTCAGTAATAAAAAAGGGCATATTTCATTAATTTGGTGTTCATTATTTATGCAATGATATTGATTTATAAGCAAATTAATGAAGTCCATGATATATGACATAGCATGAAGGAAATTATGATGTGATCATACTACAGAGATTCTTATCATGTGCAATTATGTCAGTATCTAAATTATCCCTAGTCATAGGATTAATGAGACTGGACGTCGTTAATTCGGATAGACTAGCACATGTCAAACTCCTTGACTTGATCAATCAGTGGATCTCAGAAACTGTAAACATAAGAAGTTTAGAGTTGAGATGTGAATGTTTACTAGAGGTAGTAACTACATTGGATGACCTACTATGAGATCATCACATGGATGTCCTATTCTAAAGTCAGTGATAATCTCATCATAGCAATGGTGCAAGTATCCTTAGACTTGAGGTACTCAAGGATATCTTGGATACTGAT
>JAOTBA010000203.1:4414553-4429058 GCA_025629845.1 Erythroxylum squamatum
CCTTTCCACTTTCTTCTTAAAGAAAACTCTTAAACACTCCTTTCTAAAGCATAAATAACCTAAGCCTACCTCTTCTTCTTCTTCTTCTTCTCTTGGCCGAAAGTCACTCTCCCTCTCTTTTCTTTGGTGAGTTTCGTATGTCTCTTAAAAGACTTAGGGAAAAACGTGATTCTTAACTTAAAACCTAAGCCAAAACTACGTAGTTTCACTATCTTCTCTTCTTTTCCTTTAATATTTCGTAGCTTCCTTTACAAGCCTTAGCAATTTTTGTCTCTTCATTCATCTATACGGCTACACTTCACTTGCTTCTTTTCTTTTTATTTTTAAAGACTCTCCAAAGACTAAAATATCCCTCCTTCATAGTCTTAAACTTTAAAAACATAAATGAACTTCCTAAATTACCCCCAATTCATCTTATTCTTTTTAATACTAACAATTTATCAAAAATCTAATTTAACTAAATCCCTTCATTTAATAACATAACCTAAGCAATAAAACCCTCAATTTATTCCAACCAAAAAAAATTCAAACTAAACCTCAAAATAAAATTAAACAACTTATTTACTAAAGAAAAGGAATCGGGACCCAACATTAAGTCTGGTCTAAAATTTAGGAGAAAAAACTCAAACCTAAATCTAAACTCAATTAAGCCAGGTCGATTCTATTAACATTGAGCTAGACAGGCCAGATTGGCCATTTTTGCTATAACTAGGTAGTTGAGAGCCTTAAAAATATGATGGATCTCTAGACTTTATATGGGATTTATTACTAAAATTATTTGGCTGTTCTTGGAGTGTTAATAGGCATAATTTCATATTATTTTTCTGTTTTTTTTTTTGGGCCTTTTCTTTCAAAGAATGTGAGAATCTTTTTAAATAAAATTCAAAATATTTAATTATTAGTTTATTACAGTAACATGAAACATCCGAATAAAACAAAAAAACATGCGCAGAAGAACACAGTCAGAAAAAGAAAGAACAGAGAAAAAGCACAAATATTTAAAAAATTGAAAAGGACTCACAGCGGCTTTGCTGTTGTGTTGCTGTGACGGCGTGCGTGCTTGCCTCTCCGTAATGTCCCGTGTCTCTCTGCTTCTTCTTCCTCGTCCTTGGAACTCTCTGTTTTCCATCCCTTCGACATCGCTCTGAACCTCATCCACTTGCGTCACCTGGTAAACCAACACTTTGTTCTCATTCATTGTTTTTCCTTTTCTTCTTTCCAATTTCTTCCGTTTTCCTCACTATGTTACCAGTTTTTCTATGATGGGTTGGAGATGAAGTTGGTTCTTTTTCGTCATCTTCTTCATGTTCAATTTGTATTTCCGTAATCTACATTTGGTTGTTTTCTTATTCTTTTGTGTCTTTTCGTTATGACAGGTGGTTTGAATTGTTAAAGATTCAACATTTCTGTGATCTCTTGGTGATTTGTGTTCAAATTTGTTGAAATGGCACTGTAATTATTGATTCTTGGTGATTTGAGATCTGGGTTTTGATTTGTATGTTGAAATTCTTGAATCTTTTTCTTTTTTGTGTGGACATCTTCATATTAGTATAAGCTCATTGACGACCCTATTATTTTTGCACCTCTTTGTGTCCTTTTATGTTCTTCAGATTGGAGAATAAGGCAAAGAGGGCGGCAGGAGTTGCGATTGGTGGCGCCGTCAGTTGAAAATAAGTTTCCAACTTTGAGGCTTCTGAAGTGTTAAAAAATTCCGACCTTTTCCCTCTTCCATAGATTCCCAGAAGAGACACTTTCCCCAGAATCTTTCTTTTGCTTTTCCTGAGCTGGATTTCCACATAAAACAAAAGAATATCCACATTTCTACACCTTTTAATACTCTTAGATAAACAAAAGCAAAAACACCAACAAACCATGGTAGAGTAAGAAGCAAATGTAAAAGTTTCATGGCATCTCTCCACTAGGAGTTGTATTTCATGGAGGGGAGATGCTCTGGAGTGCCTCCTTGTTAGGAGCAACTGTGGGACATGATTGAACAGTTTATCAATTTTGTTATCCGCCCTCCCAGGTACCTATTGGCGAATTTTTTTCTCTTTGCTTTATCTGTCTCTCTCTCTGATTCTTGGCTTTCTTGTTTTTACGGTTCTGGATGTATAGGGCGGACTATAATCCAGATCTTTATTTGTGGGAGAGGGATTTCACTCTCGCAGGCAGAGCATACAAGAGAATAGACTTGGAGGCAAGTATGGACATGTTTTGACGTCCGTTTGCACTCTTTAATTCCTTCATAATTTCCTACTTTCAATTATCTGCACTTTCGTGATGATATTTAATTATACTGCTTTACGTTTTTTGTTTTTGGCTTAACTCCTGCAGCTTAAAAACGAAAGAGGCCACACCTTACAATGTAGCCATTACGTACCTTCACATTTCCCTGAAGATACTCCTCTTCCTTGCGTTATATATTGTCATGGAAATAGGTAGAAACTAGTCGTGCTCTTCTCCATTTGGATAAACTATAAAATTAACTGTACGCTGGATTTGTATAACATTTGTTAGGGGTTCTGCCTGTATTTTAGGCTTATATTCTTTCATTGCTTTTAATTATGTAAACATTTTGAACCTTGTTTAAACTTTCTTTAAGAGAGAGTTCTTATACTAAATAAAGGTGGAAACTCACTCAGTTTTGACCATATACGTAATGCAGTGGTTGTAGAGCAGATGCAAATGAAGCTGCTGTAGTTCTTCTTCCATCAAATATCACTTGTTTCACCCTTGATTTTTCGGGTTCTGGTTTGTCTGATGGTGACTATGTCAGCCTTGGTTGGCATGAGGTATGCAACCATATTTGGCTTTAAATAGTCTCTTGTAACCAGCTTTTACTATCTTGTGACTTAAATGCTTTGTCCCATTTCCTTCGTTCTTTAAATGGCAGAAAGAGGACCTCAAAGTTGTAGTTTCATATCTAAGCAGCAACAAACAGATATCACGTATAGGGCTTTGGGGACGATCCATGGGTGCAGTCACTAGGTGCTTTATCATAACTATGCTGTTTTCTTTTACCGTTGTTATTGTTTCTTATACTAGGTTGTTATGTTAATTTTCGATTGCAGCTTCAGTAAAATGTTGAGTGACATATTTATGACATAATGCAGCCTTCTTTATGGAGCAGAAGACCAATCCATAGCTGGAATGGTTTTGGATAGTGCCTTTTCAAATTTATTTGACCTAATGATGGAACTTGTTGATGTTTACAAAATTCGGCTTCCAAAATTCACAGTATGTCTGGCCTCCATACCTCTCCTTCCTTTTGCCTTAGCCCAGGAGAGTCCAGTGTTATGTATATGATCTTGGAAAGGACGAGAACATCAATGTGATTCTTGTACCTGGGGTTATATCTTTGATTTTTTATTTTCATGTGCTTATTTGATCACTTGATATGTAAGCATTTATGTTTTGTTGGGTTACTCTGCTGGAATTCTCTAGGTGGATACAATTTACTCTAGCAGTAACTGTTCGGCTTTCTAAGCCTCGAAAGTTTGCACCATTGTTTATTCTATCAGATTTGCTGTTCAAGCATTTGTTTTGAGTATGCTTATGGTGTAGTCCTTGATAATTTGCTCAGTTGCCTATATAACTAATCATTCTTAAGTTTAATTTAAGCTTAGAGAAAAAGAAGTTTGCTGGCACTCCAGGATCTAAAGTTGGAAATTTCCAGTTTAACTTCTTGTTTAGTCCTTGGTTAAAACGAAAACTTTCTTAACTTTGCTTGTAATCAGGTTAAGGTGGCAGTGCAATACATGCGGCGAGTAATTATGAAGAAATCAAATTTTGATATCATGGATCTAAACTGTGTAAAGGTTTGTTCCTCTTTTACTTCATCAATGCTGATTTGTAGCAAGGAGATATAATCATCTAGACCAGCAAAGACTTGGATTTATCTGTTGAGTGCTAAACAAGTGGCTTCTGATTACAGAACTTATCGTGACAATGATTATCTGATATTGCACTAAGTCTGACAATCTAGATTGATGCCATTTTATTTATTGTTTGGAGCAATATTTCATTCTCTATGACATGCAGGTTGCACGCAAATCATTCATTCCTGCTTTATTTGGACATGGTAGTGAGGACAAGTTCATCCAATCCCATCACTCTGACATCATCTTTAAGTCCTATGTGGTAATTTTTCTTTCTAAAGATCTTTTACTTTTCTTAAATTAGTCAAAATCTGAAGATATAACCATGAATATGGTTTGTACAGGGGGACAAAAATTTGATAAAATTTGATGGTGATCACAATTCCTCCAGGCCACAGTTCTTTTATGATTCAGTTTCCATTTTCTTCTTCAATGTACTTCATCCTCCTCGAAGTTCTATTTGCTCAACTAAGATGGAGAAGTATTATAATCAAAGAGATTTGAAGGTCCACACTGGCATGGATGAGGTGACTTTTTCTTCTCTAACAAAACAGTGTAATTTTAAATTGGTGTTTATAAGGGTTAATGAAAAGGAACTGTTCAAGATCGACTAGTGAAAAGTGCATGAAAAAGAAGACAGATATTTGTATATTGTACATGTTTGAAAATCTTGAAATTGGGCCAAAAACGAAATTAAAAATCAAACAACATAGTCCTGTAGAACTCTTTTCTCTGCATGTAGATGCATTATGGTTCCTTGTGTCAAACTAGCATTATTATTGGTGTCTATATTAAAGTTAAATCTTCTCCAGAAGAACTTGTTTAAGTTGATGTCTGAAATGCATTTTGCAAAAATGGTGTAGTTTTCTACCGTTCTGTCAAGCTCTTCAATCAAAGTGTAATGAATGATGTTAATTTTATAAGGTAATATTGTTAACTCAATGCTTCATTTCAAAACTAATGGTTACTTACGTAAAGTGCTGCTCATAGATGTGGTGTCTGAAATCCCTTTTTATGCTAGAACAATTAGCTATTAACTTGTGCTAGGTGTGTTTCCTTAATTTCCTCTTCAAAGAATGTCAACCTAGAACTTACAAGCCTTCACCTTGTTGTTTTTCTTAGAGCCTCTTGTATGAGATAATAACAGGCCTTCGTTCGTCCTGCATTGATGCTGCAAGTTCATCTTGTGCTCCTCCAAGTATCCTGACTGCAAAACCTGTAAGCGAACTTCTTTGTGAGGTTGTCCCAGATGCTTGCGTAATAGTATGTATCTTTTCATTCATGTACACATACTTTTTATTTGTTGGATCTTTGACCTAAATAAATTTAGAGTTTGTTGGTTGATGCAGCACTCCTTGGATGAAAAACATATGATTCGCTCGGAGGAGCCTTCAAATTTTCAGGTGATATTAATTGTTACTGTGAAATTGAAAGTAGAGAAAAGGAAGGAGAGAATTTAGACAAAGTTTTATGTGGTTTGGCTGTAAAAACTACATCCGCTTACACACAGCCTGCTGCATCTTTACTAGGGTTTTGCATGTGTTGAACAGTACAAGAAATCCCTATTTATAGGACAAAATACATATATCATTAAAATTATATTTCTGCTGAGGTGCATGCATATAATATTTCTATATTAAATACTAAATCTCAAAGACATTCAACAAGTACTAGCATGAAGTTCAATGGGACTAGATCTTATTTATCAATTGTAAGAAACAGAGATTGTGCGATAAATTAGGCTTTCATTAGGATATCCTCTGTGTCGCTCATCATAAAATATGACTATAAGTCAAATGAATTGTGAACATGAGTTTGCAGAGAGATGAACTTACCATTTTATTAGCTTGATTGGCTATGATCATGGCCTAAAGAGGCATGTTTTGCCTGCATTGCAAATACAAAACACATTTAACTGTGGAGTACGATTTGGTCTGCCCAACCATCTTTGCCAAACGGTCATCTTTGACAAGCACTATGGCTTTGGTTTTAGAAAACTTGGTGACTTCACATCTATATGTGAATCTCAATTGATAACTGTTGCCCCCAATGGTCTCATTTCACACTTAAGAATAGAACTTATACCAGTTGTTTGCCACTTAATTAGCTCATAAGTGATGGTGGAGTGGCGACAACAGTGGTATTATTTAGATAAACTTTTTGCTCCAAAATTGATTACTTAAGAGGGAAAAAAGCACGAATTTCTTTAGAATATGTCTTGAGCTTTTTATCTTGTGAGACACAAAGGAGAATGCCAAGGAGTAAAACCTTGCCGTTCAACTTATAATACTTAATCTCTTAAAGTGATTCTGGAAATATCAAATCAAATAAACTTTTGCTTGAAATGTGAATTGCTGTAACTTGTGTGTCATGTAAATGGCTTTTTAGATGACATGTATAATCAGTGAATGGGAAAACATGGATTTCATTGGAGGCTCTGATGGAGAAATGTGTTGTAGATACTCTTCTTAATTTCAATTGGAACCAAACTTGATGAACTGAGTCTGGTGTCATCATAGAATTCATTTAACCGGTTTTGAAATTTTGATTTGCTTACCACAGCTCTCTTACTCTGGTTTGGAATCAAGCTGCCACTTAAATTTTTTTTCACTAAATAATTAACTGATCCTTCTACAGCATTTTAAAGGAGCAAGTGCACAATTCCAATTTGCTTTCATATTCTACTTTTCGTTGGTCTTGGGATTCCAAGAGGACAATTGCTATTATTTGAGTAGCAAATGACAAATAACATATTGTTTCATATGGAGTTCTCTATAATTATGGATATCAGGATAAGCTAAACGGAGCAAGTGAGGAATGTTGCTCTTATACAAGCTCAAACAGAGAGAGTTGGGGAAGATGTTCTTCCATAGGAGGCAGTGATGATGAAACTTTTGCTGAATGCAAAGGTGGTGACAACAGCCATGAGGTCGGCTCTCTCTTTCTTTAGCTAGCTTGTGTTGAGTTGTACTATAGAAATGGTATGCCTAAGGGCTTCGGACACTTGCACTTTCATACTCTTTTGTTGTGCCTATTAATACTAGTTGAATGCTTTTAGGGAATCATGAATCATAATAACCAGGATAGTAGGTTATGTTGATGCACGAACTAACTTGCACTGTCTCATTCTTGATCTTGTGCTTTTCTTCTGTAAATAGATGGCTTTAAAAGTGCTTGCAACACCTTTACGAACTGTGCAACATATATCTCCGGACATCGTAAAAGAGAAGAAAAAGAAAAAGAAAGATACATTATCTGCAAAGACACTCAAAGGTGAGAAACTTGAAAAACTTGAGGCCTTCAGCAGGCGGTTGCGTGATTGCTTTCCAAGGCGAGTAAACCATCGGAGACATAACTCTTCGTGAGTATGAGTGACGCATTCCTGTGGAACTATGTTTATCCTTGTAGCAGCTTATCCACACTTTTCACATTTGTAGCTTGTAGGCATTTGTTTTCCTAAGGTCTGGTGCTGCATCGTTGCCTTCTCTAACTGTATATGTTGGGCTTGGCACACACCTGAATCAGTGTGTGTTTGTGTAATATCCTATACTCGCAGCAGCGCTTGTTAACTAAAATGTTGTCCTAAGCTGGAGGATTTGTAGTTTATTTAAGCCTTTGTAAAACTATGCTTACATGCTTTTTGGTCAACTCTACGGCTTAGCATCTCGTGTAGCCATAAATGCATCACTAGACGAATCCAATCCAAATTTCATGATCTTTCTTATGAACTGATTCATGAGTCTTGCCGTTGTTGAAATGAAGAGGGGCTAGCAACCAACAATTTCTTATTCTCAGCAACTTCCAGCCGCAATTTTTACCATTGTCCATCATTTAAAATCTCTTGAAATAACAGAGCAGTCATCAGTTAACACAATCTTTAAATAAACAAACCATTCTGGACATGTACCAGGTATCTAATAAGGTTTTATGTGAAATTACAGAGACATCTTTCCCGGAACCTAATTATCTGAGAGCTAACACTAACAGGTTCTACAATCTGATTAAAAGTTCATCCTTTTACAGGCATAGCAAGATGACGGTCAATAAGAGCAAATACCATGCAGCAAGGAAATATACACATCTGTGCCTGAAATCTTCTCCATCTAATCATTATTCCCCATAGATAATCCAGATGAAGGGCTCTCTAATCAGGCAGACAGTGCGGTCTGTACGATGCATTTAAGCTTGACTCCAGGATCTGGTGTGTGAGGCCCATCTCTGGTTTATCATAAGCTACTCCTATGCTTATGCGCTGTTTCTTCATTGATCTCTCAAGTTTAGGGCTCTCACCTGGAGAACCAACATTACCACGTGAATCAGGAGTCGATGGTTCATGTTGAGATGAGAATGATTCATCAACGGAAAGGCTCTTAGCTGCAGTTCGTTCCTTGGAAGCCTTATCTTGGAAGGGTAACTCAGAAGTATGGGCAGGTGTAGCTGGGTCGTTCTTGTCAGATTCTGGACAGTTGCCACCTGACACTGGGCCAGAAACCCCTGAGCCAGGAGCCTCTGCAAGGACACCACTAAGTCGTTGTTGCTCCTCAATTATCTTCTTCAGATACTTACCCTGGGCTTCAATACGTAATTGTAGCTGCCTCTGTACCTATTGTCCACGAAGCATCCAAATTTGATTGCTAAGGATATAACCAACAGTATAACCAGTAATACCTACATGCTGAGATTATGACTTACAATCAATATGCAAATCTGCCTACAGGTAGAACTATAACTGAAGTAACATAATGTACCATAGGCTATTAGACAGCCTAAAACCCGTAACTAATGCAAGTAAGCCAATGTATTTTCCGAAGGTATGATTGATATGTTATTTGCCTTCCCTTTACTGTTAACCGTTAAGCATGTACCTTAGGCCTTTTCCTATACATCTCCAACATGTGAGAACTTCAGAAAAAGTAACAGCACCTTGATCAAGAAAATACTAAGACCATATGACAACTGAAATGAGGATATTAATGAAATCCCTAGATTTTTTCGAATTGACCTGGTTGGAAGGAGGATTGACAATACTTTAGGATATTGAAATCCCTGAAAAATGAGGAAATGCAATAAACTACATAATTCTACTAAGACCCCCTTGGTCTACTAAAGTAACAAAATAAAGAAATATTGTTCTATGAATAATTTTCGCCTTTTCATTTAAAATGCTAAAAACTTTGATTATTCAACCAAATATAAAAGGTAAGAAAATATGGAAAAATTTGAGCAGGAGAAGCAATGTCAAATCTCACCAAAATCCCTACAGCTATTTCAAATGGTTCTTGACTAATTTAACCTTTTCCCCCCAGTCAAGTAGGACAGCATAAGCTCAAGCTGATAACTGAAGAGTCCTTGTAAAAGAAACACTAGTTATTGCTCAATAATAGGGATGGAAATTGGCCCGAAGCCCGGTCAGGTTGCTACCAAAACGATGTCGTTTTGGTGGAGAGGTTCAGGCTGGCATTCAGTCCCAAGCCTGGCCGAAAGTTCAGTCAACCCGTGTCTGGCAAGTTAATTTTAGTCCAGTCCAGGACTCCAGGCTGGACTGGGCCAGGCTCTAGTTGCCATTCCTACTCAATAGTATGTTAAACATGAATGCAAACGAGTAGACATGCCTCCAATTGCTCATGCAAACGTTTTTGCACTTCCATCTGCAGCTTGAGTGCTTCCGTAATTTGCATTCCACTGAGAAAAGACAGAAGGAAGAAAATCAACAATCAAATCCCAAATTGATCAGACGGAAGTACTCTGGATCAGACTTTAAATAATTTTGGGCAAGGGCAAATGAACTCAGAAATGGATAACATATTCCTGTTTTTCTGCTTGTATATAATGGTGGAAAATGTGAATTCTTCCGTTCAAAACTTCCAAGTTTTTGCACATTATCTATTTAAAACAGGTGATTAACAACAAAGGCAAGGCAAATGGACTTACGATGAACCATCCACTGTGGAGAGCACGTCGCCAGTTTCTTTCTTGTCAGCTTTTTTCCCTTGCATTATCATTTTATGTCCGGATCAGAAAACAAAAGTCTGTGCAGTATCTTCTAATATACAATAAGAGTACATGTGCTGTATTGGTTATTTATCTTAAGAATTCATGTGAATTTTTTGTAAAATGCTGTAAATAATTCACTTTAAAGGGGCTAAATCATGCCAATTTCGAGTTAGATAACATCATATGTTGTCAATATTTTGTTTCTAATTTGTCTCTATAACTTCATGTCATGTTATTCATCTTGTTTAGCTAAGACCTACATTGCCTCCTAGCATGCTCATCCACCTCTACATGGCCAAAAATAAGTAAGAGTGACTGCCACATGTACTTACCATCAGATAAGGAGTCGGGAAGGTATTTTGCAAGTCTATATTTCTGGAAGCATCATGAGAGCGAAGTCAGAAGAACTAATGGAGGAGTATAAGTGCTAGAACCTTAACTGGCATTTCCAGAGAATTCAAGAGGAAAAAGGGGATAATATATTTAATGATATAAGGACGAGTATTATAATTAGAAAACCTGTAAATGGCTTTTGACATGGTATATGGTTAAACCTTGTACACCCATGACTCTAAGAACACCTTTTGGTGTAGCACCTGGAAAAGGAAAAATAAAAAAAGAAAAGAAAATGAAGTATCTACAGATAAATATATTCATATTAGTTGGTAATTTTCTCAACTAAAATTTAGAATATTCATGTCGAAAAGGTTTATCATCTAGACATGACATCTCTTCTGTGAAATTTCGTAATTATTTTTATTTTTAAGAGTAGTATTTTATATATAAGGAGATTCATATCTTAACCTAAAACCTTAAGGAAATGATTTATGATTCCTTTCTCATATGTAAACCATTATAATTTTTTGCTCACTTCCAATATGGAATTTATTAGTTATTTTAACATGTTCCCATTGCATGCAGATAACTATATTTTACTTCCTATGGAGTTCTTATACACTTCAAATCATAAACTGACTACTTCAACAATACAAGAAGTTTCGGTATACAAGCAGTGTGATGAGTTCCCGGGTTCATAATTTTAGCACGAGAATACTGTAAACACACTTATGGAGACATGCAAGTCTCTCCATTCATGCCTCTATGCCAGTGTGCATCCATGTTTGTGCAGGTGGAAAAGCAACACCATTAGATT
Source organism: Erythroxylum squamatum (assembly GCA_025629845.1). Taxonomy (NCBI): domain Eukaryota; kingdom Viridiplantae; phylum Streptophyta; class Magnoliopsida; order Malpighiales; family Erythroxylaceae; genus Erythroxylum; species Erythroxylum squamatum. The sequence continues at coordinate 4,425,579 of JAOTBA010000203.1, forward strand.
TTCTTGCTGTTAGCCACAACTTGACAGTTGAATGCTTATCTAGTGGAGGTGGAATGAATTAACCACAGGGAAAAAAAGAAAAACTAGATTTTGTGTTCACTGTCATAACTCAAGTATTAAACTGCTAAGAAATTCCACAGAAAAGAAATTAACAATATATAATCTAACAGGTATAAAAGGCCAGCAAGAACCATAACCATGTAAAGTTATGTATAAAGAACTGAATAACATGGATGAAACATGTAAAAAGGAGAAACTGAATATTGTAGCATAACTACATTAACATATTGGCACTTCTCAACCATGGAAGAGGAGCTTCTGACAAATCTTAAAAATGAGACCTACTCTGGTCAACAAACTTAAAAATTCAAATCAAGAGCAAAAGAAAAATAAGTGCTTGAGAAGACTCACGGTCTGGCCCACCAAGTTGAGCCACCGCATCAACAAAGCGTTCATGAAGTTCATGAGTCCAACGTAGTCGTTGCTTTGAAGCAAGAGTAGGATTGTTGCTGAGATCACTTCCTCCACTGACAGGGTCCATTTCAAGAGCGCCACAATCTAAATGCTGACCATGCACTAATGAGTTTTGACCAACCAAACTCGAACTAGGAACACCCTTTGGCTGAAACATTTGAATTCGTCTGTATGCAAACAACTTGAATTCGACCAGAAGCAGAAAAAAAATCAGAAGATTTATCATGACCATACCATCTTCTATGACAATCAAAGAGAACTAGAGAAAGATGAGATCGGATCTCAACACTTGGAACAAGTTAAACATCCTTACAAAAGACGCAATTAATCAGAATTATATATCTTCAAGCCAAAGCTGGCGTCAGAAGAAAGTTGCAGCAATTACATATCTTCAAGCAACGTTTTAAAGAACCTTTCCTAATGACCAAACACTATAAACCTGATGCACGTGACATCAAGATACAACCAAATATAAAAGCTGATTCTTAATACTTAAACACAGATGGGACTTGGGACTAACAAGAACTAAGTGATGGTCAAAGTGGTAACACGAAAAGACATTAGCAGCATAATTGAGGAGTAGCAGCAATACCAGTAAAAATGAAATTTAATCTACTAAAAGTATCTAAGTCCACACAAAAAATTCTCATTAATATCATTATGAACCTAACCTCCCAACGCTTCAAATATCGGACAACTAACGATTATACCCCAAGTAAACTACTTTATCATCACTAACAACCACGTGATACATAAAACAAAAATGAACTAAATATCAGGCAAGTGAATCACAAGCCCGAATAACTTGCTGAAATTAGGGTTTGAGAAAACCAGAAACTGAAAAACGAAGAGGGCTAGAAACAGCAATAACACGAAACCATATATCCAAAAAAAAAACAACTTAAAAGAAGCAACAAGTGGGCTATGAAATTCGAACTAAACAAGCGAAAGCATAGAAAAAGTCAAATGATCACAAAGAAAAAGAGAAAACCCAGAAAACGAACAGGAACCTAAAGTACATACCAGCCAGAATTAGATCTATATCTACAGGTCACAGTGTCCCCCTAGAATCTCGGGGTCTTCTCCCTTCCTTGACGTACTCTCCTTTTTCTTTGTCCACACTTCCACAATCAGTACCAAATTAACAGGCGGAATTCAGAAAATTACAATCAAACGGGATTCTCAAATTACAGGTTCAAAGATACTTTTGATTACTACACAGGAAAATTTTAACAAGAAAAGAAAATAACAAGTCTGTTTTACGTTAGAAACTCGGGAGAGAGCGAGAGAGAGAGACAAGTGTCAATGAGCAATGTTTGTTCTGTGTTGTTATAATTTGTTGAGCTGTTAATTTAACTGTTTTTTTAAGGAAAAAAAAAACAGAAGACAGGAAAACATATGTAAGAGACAAGGCGTCCAAGTCAATATGAGCTAGTGAGTAGTATAACCACATATTTAAAATAAAAAATTATTGAAACTCGGGGTATCGTTGGATCGAGCTTGAAGTGGACGTTACAGAAGTGATCAACATCTTTTCCTCCTCAGAGCACCGAGCCAGCTCCTACAACTCTATAGTCCTGAGCATTCATGAACTGCTTACTAGAAAGTGGACTGTTGTTCATCGCTACATATATCGAGAGAGCAACAGATGCACTGACTGACTTGCTAATTATGCGGGTCAGTTTGATATTGGCGTCACTTACTTTGACATTACATCTATCGGGTGCCACATGATCCTATTAGAGGATTTTTCAGAAATCTGTTTCTCTCGTCTAGTTGTGTAATTTCAGTTTAGCTTCCCTTTATAAAAAAAATCAAAAATTATTTTTTAAAATAATTATTAATATATTTTAAATAGAGATAGAAATTTTAACGTCAACGTTAACGTACTCAAACATAAAGTTTTTCACTTTACGGGATATCTGAAGAGAGCCATAATATACGTATCTTCTTTATAATCACAAAGAAACAACGTTACCAGTTATTTAAACCTCACGTGGACCCATCAATATGGCAATAAGTTAAGGAGGATCAAATATTAGACTTGATTACCTGTAAGTGCTGTGGTGGAGTGGCTGGGGCTCCTCCTCCCTTAATCAAGGTTTCGGTTTCGAGTCTTGAGTATGGAGCCGCACTTGTGAGGGAGAGCTTTGCTGCCTATATGGTCCAACCTTGCTCGAATCCGGATTAGTCGATTGCCCATTTGGCGTCAGATACCGGATAATTTACCAAAAAAAAAAATATTAGACTTGATTGACTTAACTTGAATTTATCCAAATAATGTTATCTTGTAGTAGAAAATCATACCGTTTAGATTAAATATCAAACTAATTTATAAATTTAAATTCAACATGAACTCGGATTAATAACAACAACAACAATAATATTTAGTATAAATCTCATCGATATTCGAAATCTAGAGAAGTCTAATAATGCACAATTTTACGTGTAATTAATAGAGATATTGTTTCTAAATGACTCACATGAAAAGAAAGAACTCCAATTAATGAATTGTATTAAAAACATAAATAAAAATTTTGTAGCCTTTAATTTAATGATAATAAAATAATTTAAAATGTAATGATAATAAATTTAATAATATTTAACCTAGTTTAACAATATTTTCTTTATAATAATCATTTACCAAATTAAACACTGGTGTTTATTTATCAGTCATATCAATAAAAATTATATTTTAACTTAAATTATATAAATTATAGAAAAGTTAATTAATAAATTGAAAATTTTTAAAAGTTGACTATTAAATTAAAATATTAAATATTTTTAATTTATTATCTATAATTAAATAATATATTTAGAGCAATGTTTTGTATTTCGTACCGTACCGGCCGTAAACCGGTACCGATACGGGTGTAGATATACCGGTGAAAAATACCGGTCGGTACCGGCCAATTCCGGCCGTACAGGGTACCGGAAATTTTAAAAAATTGGGAGACTTTTTTGCAAAATTTTCAAAAATTTTCAAAATTTTCCTCCCTCAGTACC
>JAOTBA010000203.1:4448918-4475121 GCA_025629845.1 Erythroxylum squamatum
CCAGTCTGTCTAGCCCCTCCTGCAGATCTGAAGGGCCCACTCTGCCGCTTGCTGGATCCCCTGCCAGCACTGCCCTGGCTGTCACTAGGTCTCTTATGCCGGGTCCCCTGATCAGTCTCAGTCACACGCTGTCTCAGCAACTGCTCTATCCTCACGGCCGCAGCCCTCAGCTCGATAAAACTGCCCATATCTGATCTAGCCAATAGAGTACGGATCTCCAGATTGAGTCCGCCCTCAAAACGCCGACACCTGTCAGCCTCAGAAGCCACCAGTGAAGAAGCATAAACCACTAACTCGTTGAACCGCACCTCATAAACTGGGATTGAACTCAGTTTCAACCTTTGCTTCCTTCCTCAATCTGGCTATCCATTACGGGCACCCTTCCCCCCAAGCCTTATTTCGGCGTCGACAAACTCATTTGGCCTACTCTATGCTTATGGAGCACCCTCGGGCTCACCCCGTCAGCTTGTGGAAGACAATTTGGCACTGGCTCGATCCACAACGTATCCGCTCCTTTCTTTGGCTCTTTGCTCACGACATACTTCTCTCTAAACAGCAACGCGCCTGTAAGCACCTCACTACGAACTTGGACTGCTACCATTGTCGTATGGAGGAGTCCTCACTCCATGTTGTGTACGATTGCCCGAAAGCGTTGAATCTTTGGCTTACTTTCCCTCGCCAAGCCATCTCTTCCACTTTCTTCACTAGTAACCCTCAGGAATGGCTCTCTCTTAACCTCCAGAACCATCAGCTGGTCTCGGGCTTTGATTGGGCAGCTATATTTGGGACTGCCTATTGGTTCTTATGGATATGGAAGAATATGACCTTTTTCGACTCACAGTTCTCTTGGCCGATTTCTCCTGCAACTATCGTCCTTAACTATGTCCATCTGGGTTCCCAAGCCTCAGTCTCGCTTTGTCACGCCAATCTGGCCCCTCTCCCGCTATCTGAACAATTTATTGGGTGGTGCCCGCCTATCCCGTGGTGGGTCAAACTGAATACCGATGAGGCGTGTTGCAGCGAAACCTCCTCAGCCACTATAGGTGGTATTCTTCGGAATAGCTCTGGTGTTTGGCTTAGTGGATTTGCCCAGAATATAGGCCGGTGTTCCCCGGTTTCGGCTGAACTTTGGGGCGTGTACTCGGGGCTCTAACTGGCCTGGACCCTTGGTTTTCGACCCGTGGTTCACGAACTGGATTCTCTCGTGGTTAAAGAGCTCTTCTCTGATGCCTCGCATTGCTCCATGTTGCTCAATCCTTTAGTTCTGGCCATCAACAAACTGTACTTCTTAGACATACCTACAGAGAGGGGAACCGGTGTGCTGACTGGCTCACCAACCATGCTTTTACGTTGGGACTCGGCCTCACTACTTTTGATAGAGCACTCTCTGGGTGTGCCACTATCCTTGTAGAGGATTTGGCTGAGGTTAGGGGAGGAGGATCCTGTAATTTGTTTTATTTCCCTTTAAAAAAAAAAAAACCCTTACTAATACCTTCAGCCAAGAAATTTCTTGTTTACCCAGAACAGGAGATCAAATCAACACCCCTTTTCCTAGTTCGGCAATAAACAGATAAACCCTAACAAAAGGAACAATAGAATCGCCAAAACACCCCTTTTCGAAAAACATTACTGTGATTTGAAAAGAAATTGATTAAATGGAAAGCGGAGAGCAGGAAGTTTTTAGCAATGCAAATGCAAATGCAAATCCCGCGAGTGCTCGTGGAGGACCTCTTTATACTCCCAATTTGATTGGCCCTTTAACTAGAGTTCCTGATTTCCAGGCTTCTCTTCTCCACGAGCTTCAGGTTTTCTCCTTCTCTGTGTATATGATATATATATATGCACGTGTGAATGTTTTTGATTGGCTAATGAGGCTTTGACATTGCTCAATTTAGGATTTGAAGAATGAATTGCAAATTGATTCCTCTCAGCCATGCACCTACGATGATATGTCGTATGTTTTCACCTTTCTTTACGATTTTCCTATTTCTAAAGGCTTTGCCTTTTCGTTTTGGTATTAGGGAATGGTTCTGGCGAGTTTAATGCTTCTAAATAATTTTTAAAATGTGATGTCTCAGGGTTGATGACCTTAAATTTTTTACCGATGAAGAGCTGGTGGAGATGGCCATGAAGGAAGCTTTAGGTGTATGGACATTAATCCCTCTCTCTTTGATTTGGTGGATGTGCATTTTCTTAGTTCTTCATTGATGATGATGATGATGATGATGATGGATAGTTAGAGTACCAACATTAGTTCTGCATTGATGGGGTTTTTCATCCTTTTTTTTTTTTTTTGTAAATGTGATATCATAGGATAAACAAAGCTTTGGAAGTTGCTCAGAGCCTGCTGGAGAGAACTTGAGTGAAGGGTGAGTCTGGGTTCAGATTTGATTATCTTATGTTTGTTTAGTTGCTTACTGATATGAGAACTGCTTTAGGTTTTTATAGCATTCATTCTGTTGCAGGTTTATTACGGTGTAGGCAAGATCAGGTTATTCTTTAATGTCTCATGTATGTATATGGCTGCCTTTTTCAATATCTTAGAAATTATTTGCAAACAGAATTGGAATTCTGGGTTCTTATGCTTCATTTATAAGACTGAACTAGATGTCTGCAACTTACTTGACTCTCTCATATAATTCATGTGTTAAACTTGACTTGATTGTTGAAGAAATTTAAAAAATGCCCTGTAGCTAGATAAGTCTTATCATGGATGTTTCTTCTATTAACATGTTGTCTCCCTACATCAGCTCAACCTCTCTTCATTCTTATTCTTTCTTAAATGCCAATGTCAATTTTCTGAAACATTAGTCTGCCTTAGCTTATGCAAAACAGCCAAGAAGAATTGCATAATTTACCTAATCTGGATTGGTTTGGATTTCATTGGAATTCTTTTAGAATTTATATTCATTTTCTTACCATGTCTCAGCTACCAAATATGAGAATTTTATAGTGCTCTGATCTAATTCAGGCATGATAAATAACATAACTTTGTCTTAGTTTATCTCAAATTTTGTATTTCTCAACCTGTTCTTTTCCTTCTCAGAAGAGAAATTGTTGTTAGGGAAAGAGAACAATCTCAAGGAATGAAATGCAATGGAACAATAAGTAAACGCAAACCACGGAAGAGGAGGGGAAGGAAGGAAGACGAGCATGATGATGTATGTTTCCTGTCCAAGAATATTCAACTCTTTTAACCTGCTACTGTTGTTTTCTCTTCTTTATGTAGATAATGGAGATTTTGCTATAGCTTGGAGGTATTATATCTAATTTGCTTGCTCATTGACAAGAAGTGCTGCATCGAATGGGCCTTTTCTAACGATAATACATGCCTGTGTTTGTGGTTGATAATTGTAGAAAAGAACTTACAATGAGATCCCAAGCATTTCTGTTGCAATCTACAACCAAGTCTCCTCATATGTAGGAAACTTTTATGCATCTTTTGCTTATTTGACAGATTCATTTTCCTTGCATGTCCAGGAGAGCTACATGTCAAAGGTAGAGGAATATGTGAGAATCAAACAAAGGCAGGATGAAGACAGGGCTTGTGCTAGGTTGCATTCACTGAGGTCTGTATTTGTTGTAACATTTGCATTTGCTTATTTGGTTCATCTTATTTGACTTGTGCTTATTATCACTTCTTCTTTTGTTCACATGCTAGTTGCGAGATCAAGAAAGACAGCAATTCATCATCGGAAAAATCTGAAATGCTAAAATCTCTTAGGCTGGCAAATTCTAGTATACAGGTTCTCTCTAGACTTGTCTGATTATTTTTCTCTGTTCTTCACAATTGTGAGAACTGCTTGGATATCCGTTGATTATCATGTTAAATGTACAGCAAACTAAGTTCTCAGGTGCCCAAGATTTTATTGCCATCCAAAATCCAGAGGTTGTTCTTTGTGTTGAAGTTTACCATAATGTCCGGAAATATGTAAAGGTATAGCTTGCCTTTCTTTGTCATTATTCAGAATTGAAACAAAGTGTCATTGCCTCCAATTATCTATGCTGACATTTAGTTAATATTGTCTGACTTTCTTTCTTTTGTCTTGAACTATGTTTGTACTGATCTTTAGTACAAACTTTTTCTTCATAGTAATCCAGCTGTTTTTATGACTACTTTTTCTTCTTTTCTGGTTTTGATCAGTGGAGCAGAATCTAAGTTTGTTTTTAGATGACTATATTTAATATGTAGCATTTATCCCAACCAAGGACACTGCATTCAGTTTGATTGTTAATGAAGTGCTAAATATTGTAACAGACTATGAAGCCAATCTTCTATTATTTTTTAATTAGGACAAGATGTGGTCAGATAGGAAACTTTTCTTCATTGTTGATAGGAGAACTAAAGGAAAACTGTTATTATCTATGTTAAAGATCATGAAAATTTAGTTTTGATTACAAGAACTTATTATTATTGTAGTCCAGTATGTGAATATTTTATATATCCTATAATAAAATATTTTAGGTATTGTTTAGGAAGATTATATTACTCTATTTTGGAACACTATGCTGCCCTAATGTTATTTAGTAGCTGGTCTAAATTTAAATGAATAAAAGAACTCTGTAGTCTCATGGTTTTTATGTTAAAAATCATCTTGAAGATTTCTGAAAAATGGATTGTTGACATGTTTAGGGTTGGAACTTGGGAAATGGATAACCACAAAAACACAAATTCTGAATCCCATGAGTTGCTCCATTCTGCTATACAGTTTTGGAATTTGTTGAGGTGAATTATCAATCTTTGAGACTCCATACTGCATTTTCAGGAGTTTCGGCCCATTGATCTTGAACCAAACTTCCAAGTCCAGTTTTTTTTAATTGATAGCTAGGTGGTAGTTAACAATTTTGTATTTGATTCCGACAAATCATTGACTTTTGATTGTAATCGAATGATATAATCCAACTGTATCCCAGGAGAATGTCTCCCTATGTACTGGGGGTGACTTATTTCAGGAATTAATTGGTTTTTCAATGTTTTCATTACCTCACCCTCCCCACTTAAGTTACTCCTTTCTCTTTCTATGTGTGTAATTCTACACATCTTATTTTGTCATGTCATCATACATTGTAGACTCAGGAGTTCTTGGTCCTAGGACGACAAACTTTGACTGAAATGAGGGACAAGATCTATTGCTCGACAGACCAGGTGATGCAAAAGGCTGGACAGCATGATTCTTCAGGATATTTCCTTATTGAAGTAAGTGTTTTGTGTCTGCTTTTATACTATTATTGGAATTGTTTGCCTATTTAAAAAGTTTGCTGCTTTCGTGTAGGATGTGTTTTACAATGATTTGAGGGATCCAGCTGGTATAGATTATAGTGAACCAATATTTGATTGGCTCAGAAATTCTAAAGATGACGCACTAAAAAAATGGGATCGGATTGTGAAGGGGGAGTTGCAGAAGAAACAAAAGGCTGTTTTAGGGGATGTCTCAACTCCAGATCTACCTCAGCTCAGACGTATTGCCATGCAGAAAGTACGGTTTTGTGATTTGAGATTCCGACTTGGAGCTGGATATCTCTATTGTCATCAGGTATAATTTTAGGTGTATATGTTTCTGTTTTGAGAATTATGGCTAACCTTAAATTCAGTATTACAGGATTTGATTTATAGTTGTTCATCCATGTAACTTTGTTTTCTCTTACTCATGGTTCCCTAGCTTCTTTAGCTTGAACATACTGGTTAATGTGATGATTTTTCTCAACTTATAAATATTTGTCACTGGCACGTGGCTGAATCTGTTCTTGTGGCCATTCTCTTGGCATATTTATTCTCGTATAATAACTTGGAAAATTACTTGGTCCAGGGTGACTGCAAGCATACAATTGTCATCAGGGACATGAGGTTGATTCATCCAGAAGATGTTCAGAATCGGGCAGCTTATCCAATATTCATTTTCCAACTAAAATGCCGAGTCAGGAAATGCGATGTTTGCAACATGTTCAGGGCTACAAAGATGACGGTTGATGACAAGTGGTGCCCAGAAAATCCTTGCTATTTCTGTAATGACTGTTATTTCCTTCTTCACCATGCAGCAGATGGCTCTCTACTGTACAGCGACTTCTTGGTTTATGACTATGTGCACGACTAACTGCTTTTGTGTTAGGCCTATAAATCATGGTAACAGAAGTGATATGTCACATTTCTCAGCGATGATGGTTACAAAATATAAAGAAATTACTATGGGAGTTGGCAGTCTCTTTAGCAACTAATTTACTTGCTTGGGCGTATTTTCTGTAATGGGGAGTTAGGTGCCCAAGTGTCTGGATTTCGATTAAATTAGTGATTGATTATTGACTTCTTTTGTTTTTCCTAATTTCGTGTCCTTCCGATTATAAGCAGTTGATGTGCAGTATATAAATTCTAATGCATGCTTGAATTAATGCACGAATTATGATGTTACACATTTAGATGCAATTCCAAGATTAAGTTATCCTGTTTAGACAAATTATCCCCGTAATTACAGCACAGCTGCTTGATCAGACTATTGAAGAACTCGGAGAATGACTGAAAACCCTGTAATGGTTGAGACGTGTATATACTGCTAGTGAACTTTTAGTCTATTTTACTGGAGCCTATAACCATGCAAATGTTTTGCCCATCTTCTGGCCATGTAAGGATCGTGGTAGTCCCAATTTTCAACACTGCTGGTTCTCCCACCTACTGTGCTTCCTTCCCTCTCTGATGCAGCATGTTCTCTTCCAGTATCAAGTGCTTCTCTTTTATCTGCTAAACTCACCACAGCTTCTCCTGTTCTGGTAAGCTCGTCAACCCCACCCTCTACATAGCTGTAAGCTACATTAAATTGTTGACACTCACTCAAATCTAATACTATTCTTCTTTCCTCATTGCCTCTCAGCTCTTCAAGCGTGACTATCGTGCTTTCCCCTCCAATTTTCAACTTGACATCTCTGATCATACCTTTGAGCAATCTTGCGAGAAAGTCTTCGAATTCACGGATGACAAACCCATGAGAAGTGCTGAAACCAAACCCCACGTGAAATCGATGAATTGGGATGGGAACTTGGATGTTCAGAGCATGATATGATCTTGTTGGACTATCAGAAAGATGCAGGATGCAGGATGCAGGATTCTTGTGTGCACGATCGTCAAGTATCTTTATTCCTTTCTTGAGGCCTTCAATTGGATCTGCGTGACCCATGTAGAAGAGGCGATCGATGACTTGCAGTGCATTGCGCTTACCGCAGGAAGTCATGCGCCTCAGGGGGAAGACACGGGCTGCAACAGAAGAGTAAGTCACAATAGCCAGACGATCAATAGGTCGAAGGGAGAATACTACCAATGCCAGGGATTGTTTGAGAAGCCTAAGGTGCGGTCCGTTGGGGCTAGCAACCAGAACCAAATCTGTTGCTTCTTGATGTGCCAACTTTACTGAGAGGTAAGCAGCAACTCTCCTATTCAAGGGGCTTGTGTAAGGACTTGGTGAGGGTAGAAAAAATGAGCTGCCTGTCAAGTAGGAGTGATGATGCTGGTGGTAGAGTGAACTGCGAGCAGTAGGTTGTGTGCAGGGATAAGGGTGTGGTGTTGGTGGGACGTGCACTAGAGAGAATTCCAGGCGTGCTTGATTAGGGATGTGATCAGGTTCTGTTGGGTCATCATCATCGTAGCGAGCAGAGCGCAGGAAAGAACGTCTGTGGACTCTGAAAGAAGCTATGGAATCGTCGAGAATTTGGAAAATGGGGTCCGCTTGGTTGCAGAAATGGGAGCAAGGAGGGTGTAGGTTGCGAGGAAGTTGGGTCCAATGGGCACGGCAAATGGGGCAGGTCACACTCCCATGGCGGACGTTTGATGAAATACAGGCGAAGTGGAATGCATGTGAGCACTGGGCTGTGAATATAGCCTGTCCTGGACTATTGCCCGAGCCATAGCTTAGAGTCTCCAGACATATTGCACACAAGTTCTGCGACAACACATGACCGAAAGTTAAGCCACCAATAATACCAACTACACTATACACCATCACTTCCCCAACAAGCTCCGCTCTTTCTCTATAACTATAGATGACTCCATTTGTAGAAGTCAAGTTGCGTATACTACATTGCCAGTAAAAGTGGAGTATTTATCCCAATTCATAGGATTGACAAAGAGGACATGGCAATTTCTGATATTAAAATCTATAATCCTTTACTTTTTGGATTTTAAGAAATTTAAAATCATAAGAAGACTTCTTTCTTCAAAGATTCTCACTTTTTCAGATTTTACAGTTGCAATTCCAAATTACCTCTTTAAATTCAACTACGCATGAGAAAGATGGGCAGAGAAAGTGGTTGTGTCCGTTTTTGTGTGTTACCTGATGCTCCTCTCCAATAGATGGATGGATGGAGAGGGGCACAGGGTGGCACATAAAAACGGGCACAGACGAATTGATCCCGAGAAAGATATCCGTAAAATAAGAAATTTTATTGTAAAGACACCAAGTTAAGGTCATAAATCAGAAACATGTTAGTTGAATACGGTGACAAGATGAGGAGGGGGCACAATAATAATTGAGAGAAGAAATAGTGACTGACGGGAAATCATGTGAACACACAATACATTGTGGGTAGATGGGACCTCACAAGGTTTTGGAGATGCATCAACTTCAGTTTTTGAAACTTGAATTGAACCAATGAAAAGAAGAACAAATCAGAAAATGAAAAAGAATAAATGTGGATATGTGACTGCAAAAGCGAAAAAACATGGGAGTTGTCAAACATTGGATTCCAAAAGTGAAAGTAATAACTGTTGGTTGCTTCACATACTGGACAGTAAGGGGCTTAACTCAAACCATTTTTCCTACCTTGGAAGTCAAGTTGTGGTCATTGTTAGCAAGAATGGATTCTTCTTCCTCGACAATGTGTCTGTCTGAGATATTCTTTGCCATTGTGGGAGACATTGCTGTAGAGCTCGAGATCTGTAAATTCACTGATAGCCATTAGTTATTTCCTTCTTTATGTCAACTTCCATAGAGGAATGATTTATTTGGAAATGCAACACATAACTTCATCGTAATCCAATGCTCTAATATATTTCGAGAGAAAACAGAACATGAGGTTGGGAAATTTTAGAAAGAAGCAACCAACAAAGCACAAAGCTGGAGTCTTTTAGTAGGAGGAAGAGATAGAAACACACAGTGATAGAGAGAGAGAGAGAACGTAGCAGAGAGGTTTGTGCTTCCCAAATCATTTGATAATTCTGCTAGTTTCACAGGTTCATCAAGAATGAATGCAGCTTGAGTTTGAAGATAAAAGGAAAAATAACTTCTTTTTGGATTGTCCAGACCAGAAAAACACTGTAAGAACAACCAGAAAACTCTTGCAACCATACAAAATTAACTCCTCCATCATTCTTTAATTGCATCAGCATCATAAAGAAAGGAGAAGGTGAATGGGGTTCACTTACATTTAAACTTGAAACTGGATCTGCAAGAGCAGATGGCTTTCTTGAGGAGAAGGAGCCACATGCAACCACAACCATTTTCTTGGCTGCCCTTTTCAGCTTGGAGGATGCTCCTCCAACCCCCATATCTTCTTCTTCTTCAAAGTTCAAATCGTATGCTATTGTTTTGCAGCCACTAAACTATAATTCTAATATTAATAAAGCAGTGTGGAGTGGAGTGGCCTATAAAGCAGATAAAGTGCAGACAAAAGCCCCTGCCAAGTTCTGCAACTTCATCAGACCCTGTTGGTTCTTTGCCTATTTGCTTTTTCTATTATTTTCTAACACACGCTCTCATATGTTTACCATCCCTTCCAAAGTTTCAATTTTCACCTTGACCACAACCACTAATATTCCTATATTTATATGCCAAATCTATCTTGCAAACCACAATATCGTACTACTTATTAATACTCTACTTTATCATTAAAAGTTAAATGTTCTTCATCTACCTTTTCTGTTTTTACTCCTCCTGCTTTCTCTTCTTAATTTTCTTTGCTTCTTTTTACAAAACCCTGATTCTTTTTCCTGTTCTCTGCTTGCTTTGTAACGGATTTTAATACCATAAAGAGGTCTCTCAACTATGGAGCGAGCTCTGTTTGTTCTGGTGTCACGTACATATGGACTCTCCTGGTTCCATTACTTTATTGTGGCTAGAGAAGCTAGTGATCAGATGCTAAAACCGTAATCATTGTGAAGGTTATGTCCACGCCATTGAAAACCCACATGTCCTTTTCTGCAAATGAAGAGAATTCCATGCTCACAGAGTTACAAAGTGTCAGATACCAATCTTAAATTGATTGGAGTGACACTAAAACAGCTTTAGAACCACACCCACTTCGTGGTTATATTCAGAAGAAAAAGAGAAAAAGCAGAGGTTATTGAGTGGAGGAGAGCTAATTCCAAGCAAATGTAATTAATGCTATAAATGGATTGGCAGACCAGGGAAGAACAACAATAAAAACTAAGGTGGCAACAACAAAGCCTAAGGTGGCATTTTCAGGGTTGGGACCAGTTTCGCACACCCACCTGACCGATATGTTTTGCAGTGCAAGGTCATTGTGCTTGTTCAGCACAGGTCTCCTTTATATATGGTCTCTTTCTGCTCTTTAATGCACAATAAAGATATAATACAGTTTAATTTATTTGTAATTTTTTTTAAAATTACCATATTTTATTAAAATTAAGATAAAATCAACATATTTTATAATTTGAAATATGTCACATATTAGTTTGAAAAAAATTGAGAAAAAGAGAAGAAATGTGAGATGCATGTAAAAGGTCAAACTCCGGTGTACAAGGTTCCTTACTTTACGAAGATCAGGAGAGGGTTATCAATTGTACGCAACTTTCCCTTTCCATTTTACAAAAAGATTGTTTTGTTACTCGAACCATGACCTTCTAGTTATAAAGGAATAATCTTGCTAGTTCTTCCCAGATTTGTTAAAATATACATTTGATGCATGTGTAATTAATAAAGGAAAGATTTAAAAAAAATTAAATTATAACTAAAAAAATAAGTAAAATTATAAAAAAGAAGTACATTTCTTTGTCCTTAATCAATTAATCAATTCTCAAGCTAGCTTGCTTGCTTTTGGTAAATGCCAGTGCTGTACTGCCATAATCTTTATTGTGGTGTCTACTAAACTATCTGGAAAATTTCTGGCCATAACTAATTGAGTAATGAAGTGATGAATATGGCATGAATGGTTCTTCTTTTAAAGAGGTCTGTATCATCAAAAAAGAGCAACCCTAGAAAATGTGTTTGCTTCAACAAGAAATGGGAATTTGGGACCACTTTCATATCATTATTCATTAGAGAGCACAAAGTGTATTCAAGACCGTTAGATTTGAAATTCAAGTTTCTCATCAAGATCAATCATAGCTTTGGCCTATTGCCCTTTGGCTTTTATGGTTTCTTCTTCCATCCACTGCATTCCAATTGACTGGTAATCACAAGACACAAACTCCTCTCCATCTCATTGGACACAATGTGTGGAATGCTTTGGACCAATCGTAAGTCATTTTGTGTAAAGTTGGCCATCCATTCATATATCGTAAAGATTTAGCAGTTAGGAAAAGGTGTTTATGAATAGATAATCAATGTATTTGGTACATTACTTGTCCAAAGGCTTGGTTAGGTTGAAGTTGGCATGGATAGTACAATTACAGGAGATTCATTTGGTTGAGGCAATTAATTCTTGACCACCAATCTAAATCTATATAAAAATCTTCTGCTTAATCCAAACTTTTTGTGATGCTCATTAAGAAACTATTAAAAGTTAGTTGTGATATTAAGTTCTTTAGACCAATGATTAAACCTTAAACCTCTTGTCTTCGTTCACGGAGACGTTAGAAGAACCGATGGACATGAATCAAATTATATGACTTGATTTAGTTTACATTTTTCTGTTGGGATTTGATATTAAAAAAATCTACAAGCAAATGGTTTAGGATTCAGAAGATAACAAGGCGCAGAAAACAAATTGGTGCAAGTTGGAAAAGGACAGATGAACTGAAGGATACTGTTGTCAGTATCGAGATCTCTCTTTAGCAGCTGACATATGGGAAATGCTTTAAGTGATCTCTCTTCTTCATCAAAAGAAATGTTAAACAGTGACCTCACTACCATCCATGCCTACAACACACAGACACACAAAAAAAGAGATGTTTGTTTTACTTGCATGAGATCATACATTTGACCTAGTCAAACCATCTTGGCCATGAGCTCCACAGTGACCACAAACGTTTCATGCCCACAATCTTTATTTGAATCATTGCTTTTTTTCACCTATCTTTATTCCTGGTTTTCATGTAATCAACTATTTCTGCTTGTTTTTAATTTGCTTTTGCTTTGGCATCTTATAGAACTGAAAGCTTTACGTGTCCGTATCTCATCCCCAGCATCTTCCTTAAAATGTGTTTTTATGTTCTTACTGGAACCAAGAACAGTCTTCGAAATCTTTAATGCTAAACTGTATGCCATGGGAAATGGAAACCTGGGAAATTTTGTTCCTGGTCACCATGTTCCCAAATAGTTGGCTCTCATAACTATACGCAACAAAGATGACTGCCTAAAAGTTGCCACCAAATTTTAGCAGAAATAACAAGTTCTGCAGGATCTTCTTGGTATCTTGTAATGACTATCTCATTTCAGATTTCCTAAGTTTTAACTGAGTAACTTTTGACAGACAAGCTATATTTTTGAGGACGCCGTTGTCAAGATATAATAGTTTTCTTGCTTATTATAACTTCTTCAACGATAATCATTTTTGCTATGAAGACGGTGTTTAAGGGTTCAGTTCCATTTGAAGGTTTCAAAAGTTAAGATTCGACTTTTCATATGATGGAATAGGTTACAATGTATAGTTTATTTATTGCTTTCAGATATGAAGTTAAAAGAGGGCCCAAAAAAAAAAGGGCAGTCTGAAGGTGTAATTTGCTAGGCCTGCTTGATCTAGAGTGTCAAGAAGGCAGCAACATCTATCTCCAGCTTCAAGTGGTTAAATATAAATAAACTCAACTCCTTGAATGATGGGTCCCTGACCTTTCCTGACTCGACCCTCACGCGCAAGCATGATAAAGACTAACCACCAATGATGACATCTTGTTATTTACTGCCCTCAAAGCTTACATGTACGTGCAAAGACTTAAATTCATGAATGATGATTGTATAAGTGGCTTTGGCAAGCTACTAACTGAAGTCTGAAGCTGGTGAAAAGCTGACCTAATCGAGTGAAGTGGACATGCCCCCCCTCGAGGTTCACATACTAACAAGGAAGGAAGCATGGAAAATAACCAGTGTATGAGCATAACCGTAATCTACTCTCATCAGCACTGGAAGAGTCTGATTTTTCCTAATAACATTGTTAACTACATGGTTACTAGTAGGAATTCGATCATAGCCAGCAAAAACGGTGATTTCCTCTGGAACTAACGCAAACTTCGACAACAAAACCAATTTGAGCGAGTCCCAAGAACATGTCGAGACATATACCACAGTTTTGTCTGGTACCTGATGGACGTCTGAGTAGCCTTATTGATTTCTCCTTTGCTAAATGACATAGAAACTGAACTTGTTTGAAGCTAACATTTTCATGGAATCCTCTTTGATCAGTAAATTTGGAGTTCTATGTATCATTTATTCCAGCCTTAATGTTGCAATTAATTGTTGCTGAATTAGCATTAACACCTCTCTCAGCAATTTCATGTTAAGTTTTTCAACGTTGACAAGATAAATTGCTAGGAGATAGTCAGCGAGCATTGGTGTACTCGGGTATGTTGGAAACGTAGGAGAGTCACAATTCTAAATCAAACAACAATATATTGATAATATATCCACATTACAATCTATATAAGCTCCAACTCTCTCTCTCTCTATTTTTTTCCTCTGTTTTTTCTCACGTATACATTATAAATACAATGGTCTTTTTATAGGTATGAAAGTCGGTTTACCCACCAACTTTTACAGCTAACAATCAACTACAAAACAGCTACAATAAGGAAACATTGACAGCTAACACACTGCTAAGAATACAATTCATTTTGTCGTGTCTTTTCTCTAGAAGAACCAAGAATTGTCCATCGGGTTTGACTTCTAACACTCCCCTTTAAACCCTGACTTTGCATGCCAAGCTTTTCTTTGAGTTTGTAAAATACATCAGTTTTCAAAGGCTTTGTAAAAGTATCCACAATTTGATCTTTAATTACACAATGAATGAGTTCTACAGTTTTGTCTTGCATTTGCTCTCAGATAAAATGATATTTTGTGTCTATATGTTTGCTTTGGTTATATGATACTAGATTTTTTGCAATTGATATAGCAAATTTGCTGTCAATGTATATTGTAATCGGATCTTCTTGTATGTGATATAACTCACTCAAAATATTCTTCAACTATATTGCTTGACATGTACATGTTGATGAAGTGATATACTCAGCTTCATACGTTGAGAGAGCAACTATTTGTTACTTTTTTTATGACCACGAAAATATCGCCGATCTAATATGAAATGCATATCTAGAGGTGCTCTTTCGATCATCTAAGTCTCTACCATAATCACTATTTAAATAACCAATCAACTTTAAATCTCGAGAATGTGTATAAAATAGACCATGATTTATTGTACCTTAAACATATCTTAAAATTCTTTTTGCTGCAATGAAGTGATTTTGCTTTGGTTTCTCTATATATTTACTGACCAATCCAATTGCGTACATAATATCTGGACGTGTGAAAGTCAAGTATCTCAAACTTCTAACTAGACTTTTGAACATTGTCGAGTTTATCGACTCTTTATTTGAATTTATTTTCAACTTTATGCCTATTTCTGTTGGCATAGCCATTGGCTTGCAATCCTTCATTCTAAACTTGTTTAAGATTTGTTCCGCATATTTCTTCGACGATATAAATATTCCATCTCCCATTTGTTTTATCTCAATTCCAAGAAATTATGGCATTTTACCAATATCTGTCATTTTGAATTATTTGGTCATAGCTTTCTTAAAACATTGAACATACTCGGATCATTTCCTGCGAAGATCATATCATCTACATATAAATACACAATCATGATGTCATCGTCTTAATTTTTCTTCATGTATAAGATATACTCATATGGGCTTTTTACAAAACCATTCTTTTGGAAATACTCATCTATGCTCATGTTCCAAGCCCGTTGAGCTTGCTTTAATCTATATAATGCTTTCTTTAGATGATAGACTTTGTCTTCCTGTCTTTTTTTAATATATCCTGGCGGTTGCTTAATGTAGACTTCTTCTTTTAAGTATCAATGTAAGAAAGTTGTTTTTACGTCTATCTGATAAATCTTCCATTTATTTTTTGCTGCAAGTGCTGTGATAAGTCTAATAGTATCAGTTCTTACAACTAGAGCAAATACTTCTTCATAGTCAATTCCTTTTCTCTGCTTATAGCCTTTAGTGACTAATCTTGCCTTATAATTTTCATCATTTTGTTTTTGAATATTTTTTGTCTTGTGCACCCATTTAACTCCTATTGCCTTATGTACTTTCGGAAGATTAGTTAGTTCTCATGTGTCGTTTCTATTGATCACAACAATTTCTTCATTCATGGCTTTTTTCCAATTCTCATCTTTAATAGCCTCTTTGTATGTTAATGGATCACACTCCGCCATCAAACAAAACAATGAGTAATCAAATGTTGTCTATACCTGTTCTGTGGCATCATAGATATCATTTAGACTTCACATTTTTATAGGTGCTCCCTTGAATCGCTACTGTTATTGCTAATTTGTGATGAAGTTAATGTTGTTGATTAAGGAGTTGTTAAGGTAGGGCTATGTGGAGGAATCTGTTTATCTCCTTGTTCATCTTATATGTTAAATTCATCATCATTATCATCATCGAAAAATAGTCCTTGAACTTTCTTATCTTCTTTGTTCCATTTCCAATAATCTGCTTCATCAAATTCAACTTCTAGTGAGATGATCACCTCCTTGGTCAATTGTATAATCTATATGTCTTACTCCTTTTTTCGTAGCCAATAAATATGTACTTTTAACCTTTGTCTTCTAACTTCTTTCTTTTTTGATCAGAAATATGACATATGTAATGCACTCGAAAATCCTGAGATGTCCAACTGTTGGCTTGCTACCACTTTATGCTTTATTTGATGTTTTGAATTTTACACTTTTTGCTGGACACCGATTTAGTAAATAAACATCACATAAAACAACTTCAGCCTAGAAAGTTCTCAATAAATGCTTTCTTTTCACCATGCTTCTCACCATATCAAGAATTGCACAATTCTTTCTTTTTGCAATGTCATTTTGTTGTGGTGCATATGAAGCTGCCAACTGATGAACGATTCCCTGCTCTTTGCAAAACGTTTCAAACAATTTTGACGTGTACTCACCTCCTCTATCAAATCTAAGTATCTTTTAATATTGCCCACTTTGTTTTTCTACCATTTCTTTGAACTCTTTAAATTTATCAAGGGCTTTTGATTTTTCCTTAAGAAAATACACCAAACGTTTTCTACTGAAATCATCAATAAAAGTAAAATAATGGTATATTAAAAGGTCCAGCTATATCTGA
Organism: Erythroxylum squamatum; assembly: GCA_025629845.1. NCBI lineage: Eukaryota > Viridiplantae > Streptophyta > Magnoliopsida > Malpighiales > Erythroxylaceae > Erythroxylum > Erythroxylum squamatum. The sequence goes on from JAOTBA010000203.1 coordinate 4,465,435, forward strand.
GTGAACAATCTCCAATGGTCTTCTGGCTCTTCATGATTTTCCAACTTCAAAACTTTGTCTGTGTTGTTTCCCTTTAATGCATGCTTCATATAATTGGTTATGTTGATTAATTTCTGAAAGTCCATTTATCATCTTTGCTTTTGATAACAATTTTAGGCCAATAAAACTAAGATGACCAAACCTTAAATGCCATAGCCATGATTCATCTTTAATGACAGACTTCATGCACTTCAATACTTCTGACTGAATATAAAGTGTGAAAAGATGATTCTTTGTCATATCAACTTTAGCAATTAATTCTCTACCTTTGTTGATGACAAGAGAGCAATCCTTTAAATATATATCGTATCCTTTTTCTAAGAGCTGACCAAGGCTAATAATATTGCTTCTTAACGCAAGTACATAATAAACACCATATATATACCTCTTCTCTCCAATTTTTTAAGGTAATTATAAGTTTACCTTTGTCTTTAACTATAATTTTTAATGAGCCACCAAAAGTAACTTCTCCTTGGATCGTCTCATCCAAATTTGTAAACAACTCTTTTGGTCCACATATGTGGTTGCTAGAACTAGTGTTAAGATACCAAACATTTTTCTTGCACTCTCCATTTCCTTTGTATGTTAAGAAAATAGTCGATTCAACTTTTTTACCTTCTATTGCTGCAAAATGATTTGTTTCCTTCCTCTTAGGGACTGATCTGCAATCGTAACTAAAATGACCATAGTTGTTACAGTTATAACATTGCACTTGTGATTTATTACCTCGTTGTTGAAAGTCGTCTTTTCCTCGATTTTGGAATTGTTGGCCCCCAAAATTTTTCTTGATGAATAAACATGATTTAAATTAATTTTTGAGGTCTTGTTAGATTAATTGTTTCGGAGTAATTAGCATGTCAATGTTAGTAGGAGTTATTGCTTGGATTGATGGAATTAAAGTATAAATGTAGTAAGAATGCATGAGGGGTAATCTTGGTAGATCACTTGAACCTTTAAGTTTTAAGGCATAAATGGAAGGGCATAAGGGTCATTTTACAATCATTAAGAGTGTAAGTTAGAAGAATAAGTAATTTTGTCTTGTTTGAGAAGAGAGTGTCGTGGGTGTGAGGAGAAAAGAAGAAGAGGAGAAAGCCAAGCTAGGGTTTTGGAGAACTTGAAGACTTTGAGGCTTAAACAAGTAAGTATAAGTATTAACCTCTTTTGATTGGATGAATGAACCTTATTTAGTGATAGTTAGAAGTGAAAATGGGGTTGAATATGTTTAGGATGTTGTTGCTGAATGGTGCATGAAAAATCTTTTAATCTTCTAGGGTTAATGATTATATTGTGTTTGTGAATGATTTTGGGTTGGAATAGGCTTAGAAATGAAGTAGGAATGATGGTTTAGGGTTAAGATGAGTTATAATTGAAAGATGGGAAGTATATAGATAAAGAATGTCAAAAAACAGGTCTTCAGGAGGTTTCTGGACACGTTCGCCGCAGCGAACTCCAACAATTTCACCGCGGCGAAACCCATTTTCCTGCACAGATATATTTTGGTATTTTGGGCATAACGTTCGCTGTAGATGTCCAAATTGAGTGATTTTTGATTTGACGTAAACTAGAGACATAGGGCTACAAGTTTTATGAAGAAATAAAGTTTTAATTCAGTCTATAAGGATCTTAAGTTTTGGATGGAAGTTGAGTATAGAATACCATTTCAGCCACGGCGCCCCTTTTTGCGATGGCTTCTATCGCGGCGAACTCCTTTTTGTTGCTACGCTGAGATTTGTTTCAATTGCAATACTTTCCTATTTTATCTCACACGATTGTCCCGACTGGTCACCTTGGGATTAACCTTGGGGTCGGGTCTCGAGCCTAACATTCTTTGGTATCAGGAATCGATAGTTGGGCCGTCCAACAATAACAACAACAACAACTACTACTACTACTATTACTACTACATTATTTTTATTTTTATTGTTGTCATTATTATTTTTACTACTAATATTTGCACTATTATTATTCTTATTATCATATTTTATTGTACTTTAATTTATTTTATAATTAATTAATTAACTAATCTATGTTTTCTCCTCTCTCTCTCTCTCTCTCTCTTGCTAGTTCTATCTCCCTCTTTCTCTCTTGCTTTCTCTCTTTTCATGTGGGTCATTTGGAAGCATCCTCTCTATTAGTTAGGGGTAAGATTGCATACTATTGAACCTCCCTAAGCCTTGTATATTAGCGGGATTTATACTGGGTGTTGTTGTTGTTGTATAATAAAGATTAATAGTGTCTCCCCCGATGCTATTAAGTTCAAACTATTCCTTTTCTCTTTAAAGGATAAAGTTAGAGCGCGTTTGCAAGCTCTACTAGTAAGATCGATCACTACATCGGATTAGCTCTCTCATTCCTTCCTAGCTCTTATGCTTTCCTAGCTAAGCACTTTCCCCTAGGCAAGACTGTATAGATAAGGAACTAGATCACCACTTTTGCCCTTAAGGAAGGTAAGTCTTTATATGAGGCTTAAGAAAGGTATAAAGATTAATTAAGGTTATGCTATTAGAGAAGTGGCTAATAGTCTAAACCTTTTACAACACGATGACTTACAACATCAATATCTTTGTAGATGCAACTACTAGTGGAGCTTTGATGAATAATATTATAAATGAAGCACAATCTCATAAAGGACGTGACTTAGAAGTACTATAGTGTTTAAGTGAGAGAGCCAGTCTTAAGAAGATTTGATCTTGAGGTTTGGTTGTGTGTAAATTTTAATTATTAACCCTCGATAATCCGCAAATGCACGGTTCGTTAGCGTAGTACCAAAGGTGTCGATCCCACGAGGAGGAAATTAATCTAATCCTAATATCTAAGGCAAGAAACAAATAACAAAAATTTAAGATGCAACGAAACTAATACGAGAATTTAATTCAATCATTCAAATTAAGAATCAAACATGAAAATACTGATTACTAAGCAATTGCAACATATCCAATAATCAGTTGAAAGAAATTGCTAATTGAGAGAAATGGAATTTTACCTATCCTTAATGCAAACCTAACTTATTATAAATTATTAGATTGTTAGTTCTAGACAATCCTAAGGTTGATTACTCTCTCTCAAGTTATAACCATTCACCTTAAATCATAAACCTTAATTAGATTATATCGGTTGCAGTCTCTCAATTCACAACCTATCCAAAACCCTAATTAGTTATGAAGTTCTCTAATGAACTATCAGAAACCTATGCAAGATCTCTCTTTGCACAATTTCTCGATTTTATTCAATTCTTGTTTCTATTAAATCACTTAACTCTCAATAGTCCAATTTAATCGTTTTTCTCTCGATTCACCCTTTCAGTTTATTATCAAATTATGTAATCACAGAATCAACCACAACAATATCCAATAAGAACATAAACAATCAGATTCTAATTAATTCAAGAATAAAATTTTGAAGGTGAGTTTAAAACATCCTCGACATTTTAAATCCTATCATCAACTGTTCAATCCAATTCTATACAATAATAAAATTGAAATAACAAGAAATACAATCTAAATGGATGATGGGAGGTAGTGACGTCGAGAAACCTCCTGATCCGCAAAGTACGTCAAGTCAGCTTCTTCTCTTCTTCTCTCTTCCTTCTTCTCTTCCTCTATCTCTCAATGATTTCTCTCTAAGGTTTCTCAAGGTGGCTAATGCAAAAGCTCCTCTTTCTGCCTCTTTTGTTGTTCTTTAAATATCCTCTTGTGTTTCGAGTAATCCTAGGGTAGTTTTTTGGGGGTCCGAAAGATCCAAAAAATCCCTTGAAACTTGACGTTCTTGAGTGTCTGAGCGTCTGCCTGACACAGGCCACTATCGTGGCCCTACAAGTCACGATCATGGACAATTTAGCCAAATTTGGTGCTTTTGTCACAATCATGGCCTAACAAGCCACGATCGTGAGCTGTTGTTTCGACATGAATGTCTCCGAAACTTATTCGTTCTTCAATGTTGACCCTGAAGCACTAGCAAACACATCAAAGCACCTAAAAAATATAATATTTAAGCTCAAAGACTTGTACTAACCCATAAAACACTTAAAATATAAATAATTAACAAACTAACACAATTCTAACCTAAACATATATTAAACTATTCCCTAAAACACGATGCAATTTATACTTATCAACATCCCCACACTTAAATGTTTGTTTGTCGTCAAGTAAACAAAATAACAAACAACAAATATCACAAAGCACACAATGAAATAATGGGACAATGGCTTTAACTTCATGAAATAAATTTAACTTTAAACACAATCATTCAAGTTGTTCCAAATCATTAACATGCAAAATCCACGTCTAGAAGCTCTGGACTAAATATAAATATTAATCAAGACCCAAATATCAAGTTATTCACCCTTTTTAATTGTACATACACATTAATAATTATTTAGTCATTCAAACTCTGTAACTACTCCCAAGCGCATTTTCATGAAAAGCCAAGCTACTTCCAAGTCTGGTAGATTTTATTAGAAACCATTTCTTTATTTACTTTTTTTGTGGACATGAACTTAATCAAAATTAGTGATGAATTTCAATTCGGTTACTTGACTAAGTCATGTTTTTATCAAGTTGATTGATTGGAATGCCATTATAGCCTTTTGACGCGAAGGCACACATTTGTGATGTGTGTCGATCCAATTGCTTGTCACGTTCTCAATTGGCTACTAGCTCTATTCATAACCCAAAGGCTAGCGAAATAGTTATTTATTTAAAATTTACAAACTTTTTTATTTATTATTATTTAATGCCTACCTTGTTGCTTTAGCTACTCGTTTTCACGAAAAAAAACTAGCAAAGCTACTTTAGTTGAAAGACCTAAAATTATGAATGAATGTGACAACTTATAGGGTGATAAACTAACACTAAATCCCAATTAACTTACATATTTTAGCCAAAAGACCCAGATCACTAATTTTGTGAGCTAACGACTCTTCACAGTCTAATAGATTATGTTGAAAATTAAATTGATTTCATTCCCTCTAAGCCATTGATACATTCACACAATTCATAATGTGCAACCTAAACACACTGGCTTCACAATATGAAAACTTCACACTCAAAGCAAAACACATAACCCTCTGCACACTTGAACAGCACATTGTCCTCAATGTGAGAATGATACATACAAGCACAAAAGGGGGAATGAAACAATATAAGGAAGGAAAAATAATAAATTACTAAAAAAAATGAAAAGAAAAGGTTTAGAACACAAAACCATCATAGTGATTGAGGTGGTAATGTGTCGGAGGTGGAGACCAAATGCACTTGATGCCGAGCTGGCTTTCCTATCTTATAATTGATTCAGAGAGAGTAAGAGAATTAGCAGGGCAATGCATTCTGAACCATTGATATTTATTTATAGAAATGAAACAACTTTAATTGCATAACAATTTAATTCTACCCTAAACATGCTAATTTATGACCATTAGGTTGACCTTGTATCATTGGAAACTCAGCCAAGATCAATTATGAGTGGCTTACTTCCACCCTTTTCGTTCAGCATCAATTTTGTAGCCTTTAAGTAAGCTACAAAATGCAAAATGATCATAACGACACTAGTGATAAAATTATGAAAACTAATTAAGCTCAGTAATGTCCTTTTTCTGAGTGAACTGTCAACAAAACATGGAATAATAGAACTCCCTGAATCTTCCATGGAATCCAGTAGTTTGCTTGGTAAAAGGGTTAGTTGTTCTTGCTCTTCCTTTGTCTCCCTTTTTTCTTCTTCTTCTAGTTTTGCTTCACGAATAAAGGCTTTCATAGCCTCCTCAAACTCGATGTTCGTTGTCATCTGTTCTTCTTCCTTTTGCTCTTTTAAAGATTCAAACACATCAATTAGCTTAAATGAGTCGCCCTCCTCTAGGTCTTTTACACATTATTCATGTTGAATGTCATTTGGTCATCACTAATACGAATGATGAGGTTCTCTTTATGGACATCTACCCATTTTTTTTTTGTTCAAACATGGTATACCAAGATCTAGGGAATAATAGGGAGGGTTGTCATCCTTTTCTTCATCCTCTTTCTTCATCTCTTAGTCTTCTACAAGATGAAGTTCAGTTTGATTTCCCACTGGTTTTTCTTGCTCTTCCTCATTTCTAAGTACGATAGCCTCACATTGCTTTCGTTGATTTAATTCCATATTGCTTAGAGAGTCTTCCACAATTTTCTTACAAAATTCATGAGAAAGTTATCTCACTTGAATCTCCAGATTGTGAATAGAAGAGGCATGATTTTCTGTTACTTGATCAAATTGCTCTTCTAGTCTCTTCTGGGTCTCTTCCATGTCTGTTAGCTTATACATGATTTTGTCCAATTTGGGATTCCATGAATGGACTCATCTTGCTTAAAAATCCTAATAAGCCTTGATGTCCCATATGAGAACTTACCTAGATAGACCAATAAAAATCTGGGTGGTTCTGCCATCCCAAAGTGTACGTGTTCATATAAGGATGACGATTTCCCCAACTAAATTGGGGCTCAATGAAATCCGCAAGAGTCCTTTGCTCCCTATAATATATATCTTATATGATCGTTCTTTTCATCTCTTCTTGATATCTAATTTTCTGGATTCTCCATCGCTACCTTGTGATGTCCAAATCAATGTGTTTTTGACTTTTCGCCTAAACTTCCTACACTTTTTTTTCAAAAGATGGTGAAAAGGCCTTAGACTACAAGAATTAAACTAATCGCCTCTCTGACAACGGTGCTAAAAACTTGATTGAGGTTTGGTTATTTGTAAGTTTTAATTATTAACTCTCGATAATCCGCAAGCGCACGGTTCATCAGTGTAGTACCAAGGTGTCAATCCCACGAGGAGGGAACTAATTTAATCATAAAATCTAAGGCCAGAAACAAATAACAGAAATTCAAGATGCAACGAAATTAATACAAGAATTTAATTCAATAATCAAATTGAGAATCGATCACAAAAATACAAGTTATTAAGCAATTTGAAACACACCTAAGAATCAACCAAAGGAAATTATAAATTGAGAGAAAGGGAATTTTACATATCCTTAATGCTAAATTAACTGATTATGAATTGTTGATTGCTCTCTCTCGAGTTATAACCATTAACCCTAAATTATAAACCCTAATTAGATTATGGAGGTTGCAATCTCTCAATTCACAACCTATCCAAAACCCTAATTAGTTCTGAAGTTCTTCAATAAACTATCAGAAACTTATGGAAGATCTCTCTTTGCATAAATTCCCGATCTGATTCATTTCTAGTTTCTATTAAATCACCTAACTCTCGTTAGTCCAATTTAATTGTTTTTTCATTCAATTCACCCTCTCAGTTTATTATCGAATTATGCAATCACAGAATCAAGCCACAACAATATCCAATAAATATATAAACAATCATATTCTCATTATTCAAGAATAAAATTTCGAAGGTGAGTTTAGAACATCCTCGACATTTTAGATCCTATCATCAACTGTTCAATCTAATTCTATACAATAATAAAACTGAAAATAACATAAAATACAATCTAAAATGGATGATGGGAGGTAGCGACGTCGGGAAACCTCCTGATTTGAGAAGCACTTCGAGTCAGCTTCTTCTCCTCTTCTCTCTTCCTTTATCTCTCAATGATCTCTCTCTAGGGTTTCTCAAGGTGGCTGATGCAAAAGCTCTTTTCTCTGCTTCTTTTTGTTCTTGTTATATCCTTTTGTGTTTTGGGTAACCCTAGGATTTTTTGGGGGTCCGAAAGGTCCAAAAAATTCTCGAAACTTGACGTTCGTGAATGTCTGTGTGTAGGGATGGCAATGGGTTTTCAACCCGATTAATATCCGTACTACCCGACCCTAAAAAATAGATATGGAGGCTAAAAAATATATTTTAAATGGATGTTAAAAAATGAATGTGGATATGGATATGGATATGGGTTGAGTAATGACCCGAACCGATGGATACCCATACCCGATCTGTTTTTATTAACTTTTTTTTCAGTACATATATAATTTTTCACTTTACTCTTATATAATTTACTACTATTGCATAATTACTAATTACCGAAGTTTCAAATAGCAATTTAAAACCAAAACCCAACAATCTTATTCCAAAATAATCGACTGACGTAGGTGACGTTCCATATTCCTTCATAGACGCAGACTTGAGAATTGAGATAGATTGCGTTCCAAGTTCCAACTAGTCGGTAGTCGCCTGCTTCCGTCTTAACTCTCAAGCACACGCAGTGTCACTCAACTTGCCGTTGCCGCTGTTGTCAAACGTTCCAACGCTGCCGCTGTCATCAAACGTTGTCGAGCACTCGCTGTCTGTTACTCACTCAACTTGAGTACTCGCTGTCGTCACACGCACGACACTATCACTTAATAAAGTAACTCCAACGATCTCTCTTAATTTGTGTACATTTGGAAGTTTTAGTTGGTGTTTCGGTAATTCCTTTGTCATTCTATCCTACACATAGGCCTTTATGGATAATGTATTGCTTTGAGTCGATATCCAAGTGTAATGTAGAAAACTCGCAAACGCCGTTCATGTTAGTAATGATGGATACTGTTCTACATGAAAATGGTGATTCAATCTGTCAGTAATTATTTCTAATGTCATCCACCACCTACACGGCTACACTTGTTTAAATCCAGCTAATTTCATTGGATTGTTCCGTGATTGTATGTTGTTTGCTTATCAAAAATATAGCTAACTTATATGTTATTTGCTTATCAAATATTCAGTTAATTTCATGACTGTGAGTGATAGCGTGGAACCGATGGAAGGAGTTGAAAATCATACAACAAAAAATCTCTAAAATCCACCTTATGAAGAAGAGGAGATTGCAGCTATGGAATTTCGTGATCATGGTGCAACTAAAAGCAAGAAGCGTACTTCTCTTGTGTGGCTAGAGTTTAATTTGGTGACTGTGAAAGGTGTTGATAAGGCTGAGTGTAAGCATTGCAAAGGGAAGCTTTCTGCTAAAGGTACGAACGGGACTTCACATCTGCGTGAGCATTTGAACAAGTATTGTCCAAAGAAACATTTAAGACTTGTTGGAGGCCAGAAAGCATTATTAATTGGGAGTGGGACTAAGTTTGATGGGAAAAAAACATTGCAAACCTACAAATTTAGCCAGGAGTTCTCAAGAAGAGAGTTAGTTAATATGATTGTAATGCATGAGTATCCTTTGTCTATGGTTGATCACATTGGTTTCAGAAGATTTGTAGCGAGTTTAAGCAATGAATTTAGGATGATATCTCGTAATACATTGAGAAATGATATCCTAAAAATATTTCTAAGTGAAAAATCAAACTTGAAAAAAATGTTGGAGGATCATAGGTCCAGGATTGCTATCACTACAGACATGTGGACAGCTTCCAATCAAAAGAAAGGATACATGGTTGTGACCGGACACTTCATTGATGGAGATTGGGTTCTAAGAAATCGAATTCTAAGGTAATTAATTTTCTTAGATTTAACATGTTTCCTTTACGCAAATACTTTGTTTAATCTTTATCTTGGTTACCATATATAGATATAGTAATTTGCATGTTTAGTAATTAGTTCCTTTATACATGCTGAATATTAATTACTTAGAGAACCATTATGTGTTCTATATTTAAGTTGTAATAAATTTTTTATCATTTTATTTTATAGGTTTATATTTGTGCCATGCCCACATACAAAGGAGAC
>JAOTBA010000203.1:4475221-4493178 GCA_025629845.1 Erythroxylum squamatum
TTTAGAATCCAAGTCATTATCCAATTAACATCTTATATGTCCAATTAATAAATAATGCCAAAATACATATCCTAACAGGAACTCTGCATTTTAATATTTCAAATTTAGCTTTGAGAGATTAGAGTCATACCTTTTAGCTTTTTCAACTCCTTGAAAAGATTTCTATAATGTTTCCTATGCATCATTTGGAGTTTTTGCTTATGATATTTTTTCAAATGTTGATTTATCAACTCCTTGAAAGATGAAAAACAAGACCTTATTGTCCTTTTTTGTGATTCCTTAAGTGATGCCTTCTGCGCACTTGATAAAGATGCTTTGGCGGGCGCATCTTCAAACTCAATGTAGCCCTCTTCAACAATCTCCCATAAATCTTGTGATTCGAGCAATACCTTCATGTGGATGCTCCAATTTCCATAATTTGTTTTCGTTAATTTTGAAATTTGAGACTAAATCATATTGGCCATGTTTCACGTCCTTAAATGTAGTCACAGACCTTGCCTTGATACCACTTGTTAGAAATGTAGTAAACTTACAATTCCAAAACAAACAATAATACATTGATAATATATCGACGTTACACTCTCTATGAGCTTTAGCTCTATCACTTTCTTCATTTTTCCTTGGTTTTTTCTCAAGCATACATTACAAATACAAGAGTCTTTTTATAGGCATGAAAGTCGGTTTACTCACCAACTTCGGCAGCTAACAAACAAATACAAAACAGCTATAATAAGGAAACGATGACAGCTAGCACACAACTAAGAATATAATTCATTTTGTCGTGTCTTTTCTCTAAAAGAACTAAGAAGTGTCCATCGGGTTTGACTTCTAACAAGGTATACGGTGTCCTAGCATGGCATCTGTTCAAGCTAGATCTTGCACTTTTAGGTTTTGCAAGAAACTATAAATGGTTTATTAAACAAAAATTTTGATCTAAGCTTAGGATTTTCGATAGATGTAAAGGGAGTACATCTTCTATAGAATCTCTACCAGTTTTCATTAAAAATTGATAACTTAGCTATCACAGATTTTAGCCTATCTAGTTATCGACTATGGTTCTTGACAACATCAATAAGATGCACGTTAAGTAATCGTTAGGCATGTTCGAATTTATTAACGAGAGGGCTGGGAAATTGTAGCCTCCTAAAACATAAAAAACAATCGTGATTAATGATTTCAAATTCCTAATCTTTAGAATGGTGTTCACTTCATAGAAAGAAGGCCAAGAAACTTATACAAGCCTCATAAATTTCTTCACAACATTGAGTAACTTTGTCATCCCACAACTAATCCTGCCTCATCAATTTCATTTAGTACGATGTTGTAGGAATATGAGCATGAAGGCAAGGGATGGAAAACTTTTATTCTCATTTGCTGTAAATGCCAAGCATATATACATAAATATACCACAATTTCTTACCTTAATTAAGGACATCTAAATATATGCCAAATCTCCTAAATATATATTTACATATATTGTACAAGATATTTTCCCAATATTCCCCTTCAAGTCTGAAAATGAAAATTACGAATGCCTAACTTATGAAAAAGGTACTGAAATTGGGATTTACAAACCATTTTTGTAAATATATCAGTGAGCTGATCATGAGTACAAACATAAGCAGTGGCACTGTTATTGGCTTGTATGTGATCAAGAACATAGTGAAGATCAACTTATATGTCTTTTGTGCGCTCGTGAAAAATATGATTGAAAGTAATATGTAAAGCAATTTGACTATTACAAAATAGTCCCATTGGCTGAGAGTGAGAATCATCAAGTGAGTAAATATAGATTTGAGCCAAGTCAATTCACAACTAGTCACAGCCATGGAACGATACTTTGCTCCAACAGAAGAACGAGACACGGTTGGTTGTTTCTTGGTTTTTCCATGAGACAGGAGAATCATCAAGAAGAATGCAATAGCCAGTGAGTGAACGACAAATGAGAGGACAACTCGCCCAATCAAAGTTATAGTAAGCATTAAGATGTAATGCGTTGTCATGATGCAAGAGAATGTCTTAACCTAAATAGGCCTTTAAATACCAAAGCACTTATATAACAACATCCCAATGAACTATACGAAGAGCTTGCATGAATTGAGCCAAGATATGGACAACATAGTATAGTTCAAGTCTTGTTCTGGTCAAATAAATAAGTCGATCAACCAAATAACGATATTTAGCTAGATTGACAAATAAGGGTGCAACATATTTAATTGGAAATCTGCAAATTTAGCACCATGAAGATTGGTTCCAAACAAAATGTCAAGTGAGTACTTTCTTTAAGATAAAAACAATCGTTCACGTCCACAAGCAATTTCAATGCCAAAATCCTTCATATGAAAGAAATGACTAAAATAAGCTTTGAAGCTAGCAATGGCTGTGGAATTCCCATCAACAATTAAATCATTAACATAGACCAAAACATACAAGAAGACACCATGCTGCTCATAAGTGAGGAAAGAATAAACATAGGAGTAAATGAAACCAAACAACTTTAGAGCTCCAACAAGCTTAGAAAACCAACTTTAGGGAGTTCGGTGAAGATCATATAAGGATTTATAAAGGCACCATACATTGCCCGAATCGGAGACAAAAAATCCGTATGGGAGTTGCATATAATCTTCTTCATCTAGATCACCATGAAGAAAAATATTATGGATATTCATTTGATGCAATTCCCACCCACGAATAACAACAACTGCAAGAAAAGCATGCAACGAGACCATTTTCACAATATAAGCAAAAGTTTCATTAAAATCAACTCCTTCAATCTGTTGTTTTCAAGAATAACCAGTTTAGCTTTGAAGCGTTCAATTGAGTCATCGGAGTTGTATTTGATTTTATAAACTCACTTATATCCATTAGCTTTCTTCCTAGGAGGAGGATTTTCAATGGTCCAGGTGCCATTATACTTAAGTTCATTAATCTCCTTAGACATAGCAGCACACCAATGAGGATCTTTGACCACCTTCAAAAATCATATGGGTTCAGTATCAACAATAATAGCTGCAAGAAAACAATTATGATTTGTAGTGAAGTTAGCATAAGTCACATAGTGGGTTGTGGGATAAGGAGTATTGGAGGATGAAGATTGAGTGGTGAGTGTAAAAGGAGGATTAAGATACTATGCAGTGTGGAAAACATAATCTTGCAATATGGTATTAGGTTGACAAATTCGCTGACTTTTGCATACGGTGGTCTCGTCATGATTAATAATAGGGGTTGACACGTAATCAACAACAAATGGAGGAATAATGGGATTAGAGATGCTCTCCTTGTTTTCAATAGTGGTGGATGGATAGTACATTACTATCCTTATCATTTTTACCTGAATTATTAGAATAAGCACCCAAAATAGGCATCGAAGAATTAGAAACAGCTAGTGCAAAATTGTAGCACTTAATGGCCCGAAAGAAGAGGACAATAAATGATCATCATATGCTGTTGGATCGGTAATAGACAAGGGCGAGAGAGATGTAGATGAAGCCTCAAAGAATTGAAATTTGTCTTAAAAAAATACCACATCTTGAGAGACAAATAATTCACTAGTTTCCAAATCAAACACACACCATCCTTTCTTTCTATAGGGTTATTCTACAAAAATGCACTATTTACTATCGGGATTGAACTTATTTTTGTCATACAGAACATGATGAACATAACACAAGGACCCAAATGTTCGAAAATGAATATGAGGAGGTGGTTTTTGCTTACCTCCAAGCAAAACCAAAACCACAAAACAAACACAATGTAAAACACATATAATCATGCAATCATGCAACAATGCAATTATGATACAAGAGTCAATAACATCAAATCTCATGAAATTAACTTACCCATAACATCAATCACTAAAAAAGCTCCAACACACTAACTTGTTCCATTCATGTTAAGTGCTTTGATTTAAATACGCATATCAATGAAAATATTGAACCCTATTTACACATCTATGACATTTGTAATCATGTACTCATTCTAATTTACCAATTAAAGAGGTAGGTTATCACTAAATATCCCCTCATGGAATTTCTCAATTTACTAGATCAATAGGTTCATTTTTATTGAAAACACCATATTTTCATATTTTATTCAACGATCACCTAGTCTTTTGACGCGAAGGAAAACACCTTGTCATGAATCAACTAGGTCATGTTTTATTTAGCTTGGTTAGAGTGTCACTCTAGTCTTTTGACGCAAAGGAAAATATTTTTCCATGAATGGCCCCGATTACTTAACTATATCACAACTCACAAATGGCTATTAGCTATAATCTTTACCCAAATATTTTTAAAAATTGATAGTGGAATAGGATATTTATTCAACATAGTTTTTTAAAATTTATTTCTTTCCTAACCTACATCATTTCTTCCTAGTCAATCACTTCCATAAAAGGCTACTAATAATGCCTACCAATTTAAATAAATTTAGTTATAAGTACATCTAAACAAGTGTCATAAAATGAAATAATTTATATAATATTCTAATCAACATGCATATTTACCTCAAAAACACTTAAAACACAAACTTCACAAGTTAAATTTTCTTCATAATTTAAGTGATCATGTTCATAGTTAAGCTAATTCCTTTCAATTTCTTGTCATTGATACATTCATACAAATACATAATGCAAAATTATGCAACAATTACGCAATGCCAACGTAAGCAAAAATACACACAATACAAATGCAAAGTCATATGCAATTAAAAAAAAAAAACAAATACACCCATATTTGAACAACACACACTTCTCAATGTGGAGACAACACATAACTAAAGCACAATCAAAACTAAAAACTAATTGAACAACAAAAATAAAAGAAATAGAAAATAAGGTTATAAGGATTATGGTGGTGATGACATCAGAGAAGGGAATTGGATATCTGACACTGCAAAACACTTAAGTAGTTTCAATGTTTGGTAGCGCTGATGGTGCATTATTCCTTTAGTTATGCCTCTATGATGTCCATTCTACCCTCTAGTCACTTGTTGTTCTCTTCCAATTTGCTGAGCACCGTCTCCCAGCCTTCTTCTTCATCATCATATTATTCATTTGATGTTACCTTTTGATGTTGCAGCAATGGTGCTGAACTGGATCTTGTCTATCCTGTCCCATGCTTAACTACAAATTTAGAGCTTGGATCTTAGGGTTCCATACCATGGGACTCCAAGATTTAAGCTCTCCTTAAGTGTGTATTATTGAACATTTAAAGGAAGATAGGGGTTAGTCCATTAACAACAACATCATGGTTGTGAGTCAAAGCAGTTACTAACAATTCCATGCCTAAATAGCTACTCTTTTTCATAATGGAAGTAAGTATTGCTTGGAAGATGTGTGTAAATGTGCAGACCTTGACTATGTTCTCCTTACACCAAAGTAAGAACAAATCCTTTTTAGAACATTTTTTACTTTAACTCTTAGCAAAAACAATGTGACACATGAATTTGTGTAGTAACAAATGTTCTGGACTCCTAATGACATTGTTGGGTACATTAACACATATACTCCAGTCAATTTCTTTCAACAAATGATTGCATAAAAATTATTATGTGATTCTACAATCTTGGTATAAATCGTGTATATTCCAGAGATCCTAGTTTTTGTTATAAAAGGAAATTATAAAGGTTGGAGTAAAGGATAAACATTTTGGATTTTTGTTAGATGTCAGAAAAGAAAAGAAGAAGCAATTATGAATGAAGGATAAAGGAAAATACGAAGATTACATCACAAGATCTAATATAAAGCAACCTTCAATCCAAATTGGAAGAAGATTTCATTCAAGACAAAAAGGGGGATATAAAATATAATTTTTTATTTCTATTTGTTCTTCTAAATATTAAATATTAAATATTGGATTTATTTTATATGTTTATGAACTAATTTGTTTAGTGCCTAAGGGTGGTGAACCCTTAGTTGGAATGAATAGTATGATAAAGTCTTTTATTCAATGCAAATTTTTGATTGGTTTATTGCGATTCAATTATATGTTTATATTCTTGAACTAATTTATCTGGAATATTAGCCCAATGTTTGATTTTATATGATTGAGATTGATAAATATTTTCGTGTGAACAAATTTACCATAGTTGGAAGGAGTTATATGCAAACCTAAAGACAGGTTGACATAAATCCTCGAGATTAGGGTCAAACCTAATAGTGAAATTCAAGAATTGAGTAATGCAATCTTAGGGGTTTAAACTAGAAAGAGATTTCAGTTAATCAACCGAGAGTTAGTTGTTAATAGTCTTGAAAAAGATGTTAACAAAAGATAGGAATTTTCACGATTTAATAATCAATAATTCAATTACATGATATAAAGGGTTATTTTTAAAGATATCTTAGGGAGATTCATCACCTAGGTAATACTTATTTGATATCGTTTAATTGTAGTAGTTTCTTTATCCTAGTTCATTTTTGTGTTAACTTTAGTTTAGTTATTTTAGTTTAATTTTCAATTAAATTCACAACCTGATTCAACAATTAGATCATGGAAAAAGATTAATAGTAATACTTACAGTCCTTTTAGGGTAGATCATACTTGTCAGTGCTAGCTAGAACAATAGATGTATCTGGTATGACACGATACAGTAAAATGGTAGACAATGGAATGCAACGGGATGGATAGTAGAGGGCTGCTTGCACCTAAAAGCAATGATCCACCTTTCCCCTTATCCACTTGCGATTAAAGCTTATAATTCTTATAAGAATATAAATAATCAATCAAACTCATGCCTTCAACTTCATTCTACACTTCAAGCTCTTCATCAACTCCAAGAAAATAACATCCCTGAAATGATATTTATAAATAGACGAAACGATGCCAATTTTCTATAACTTAAGAACTAAGTTGTTTTTGAAGATGTCGTACTTAGGAGCTTGTTAACTTATCAAATGATAGAGAGAAAGTTGGTTTACAAGCTCAAAATCAAACATGATGGTTTAATACAAAAATATAAGGTATAAATGTTTATTTAAGACTATATGCAACGAGAAGGTATTGATTTCGAAGAAATTTACGCTTATAGCAAGATTTGACATAATTAGAACAATTTTGGCTATTGATGTACATTATAAGTGGCATGTTTATTAAATATGTCAAATATACATTTTTGAATGGTATTTTAAGAAAGTGTTTATGAAATAACCTAAAGAAAGAGAAAACGCCTATTAGCTTAAGAAAGCCTTGTATGGCTATAAACAAGCATCAAAGTCTCAGTACTTGAAAATTAATAGATATTTCAACAAGATTGGATTGTATAAAAGCTTAGTTGAGCCAAATTTACATATAAAAATCAACATAGAAGATGAGGTACTTATTGTATGTTTATGTGTAGATGATTTGATTTATATTACTAACAGTTTTAGTCTTTAATGGCACTCAAGAGGAGGATGAAATTGGTTTTTATAAAATTCAGCAAATTTTCTGTCCAATGTACTCAATTAATAACAATCAATATAAACAAAGAAGGAAATTTTGCTTAATATAAATTAATCAAACAATTGAGCAATAAATTAAAGAGGATAGAGAAGAGAGAGATGAAATCAATTTATAGTGGTTTGATAAACAACCCTTTTCTTACTTCCTCTCTCAAGACTCTTCTTAGAATTCCACTATAATTCTTCTTTCTAGGTGAAGAATAACCTTTGTATAATTTTTTTTTGGTAAAGAAAAACCCTTCTTACAATCTTCTTCCAAGGTAACGAAAAACTTCAACACTACTTGGATCACCCCTGAGTACAATATTCAACAACCTAACAAAGTATTACAATTGAAAAATGTCTCACTTATTCACTTGATAAGGCCAAAATGGCTCACTTATGCAAATGTGACATAATGATGCTCAAATGACTTAAAACTTTTTAAAATGTGTGTGTACAACAACTAAAACCTTGCTAATGCTAAAGCAAATGATAAAACATCTTTTTAGAGTGTTTTGGAACCCAAAATAGCTATTGGAGCCAAGAACTAGCCATTACAACGACCATATATAGTTCACTGGTCGACCAATATGCATTACATCATCAGATTCACTAGTTGTTAAAACAATGGTCGACTATTATACATATTGAATTGACCAATATGGCATATTGGTGGACCAATACATCAACCAATGTTGCTACAAAATCTCGGTATATCAAATTTAACGACTCCAACTTATATTAGTCGACCATTAACTCATATAGGTCAATCAATAACCCCAAAAAATATGATTTTAACAACTTCAAATGCTCAAAACCAATTTATTTAATTCAAATATTATTAAAAAACTTCCCAAAATGTTCTGCAAAGATTATTTGAAGATCATGTTCTGATTCAATTAACAAAGTTAGGTTTTCAAAACCACCAACCAATATAACTATAATGACTTTTATATTAAAATCAAAAGCTTCAATGCCCCTTGATGAATGTAAAAACTCATGCAATGAAATAAGATGAAATGATTATGCATGTTTTTGGATCATCAAATTAACAAAGAGCTTATAAATAATAATAAAATATGTGAAATGACCTTGATGAGCCTTAATCTCCTTTTGTTATTGTCTCGATCTTCATTTCATCAGCTACAAACTTCAACTTCTCTTTATCAACTTCATACACTATCTTTTTAAGTTTATGACTTCATTTTATTCTAATATTTTTTTTATCAAAATAATAAACACATTTTTAGTCATTATATTTTGTTATCATCAAAACATCAATTAGAACCTCTCTTGGTTCAACAAATAGTATTGCTCTAAAAGGATTTTAAAATAATAATGAAAAATAAATTTAGGATGAATGATTTAGGACTAATAAGTTGTTTTTAAGGTTGGAAATGATTCAAAATAATGTTTAGTTTTTCTCTCAAGAGAAATATGTCAAACATCTACTTATGAAGTTTCAGATACAATATTATAATCCTATTAAGGCTCCTCTCAACACGAATCAAAAGTTCAGCTTAAAAGATGAGGATGAAAATGGCGATGGACATGGATGTCATAATTTACATGGAAGCCTAGTACATCTCACTCACACTAACATACTTGATATCATGTGAGTAGCTAGTTTATTCTTGCGATTCATGCAGAATCTTAGTAAAATCCATTATGATGTTGCTAGAAGGGTGTTTAAAATATCAGAAGGGAACTAGCACTTAAGGGATTTGGTATACTAATACTAACAATCATGAGTTGTATGGCTTTTTTGATAGTGATTGGTAAATTTACTTAATGATCCAAAAAGCATATCCAATTATATTTTTAACCTTATTTCAAATGCCATTTATGGAGTTGAAAGAAGCAATTATTTACAACCATATCCTCATTAGAAGCATAATACATTAATAGTACTTTAGTAGCCTATTAATCTATTTGATACTCTATTTTAGTGTTCATGTACTAATTAATGATAGTATTTGTAAATCTTAATCTTAAGCAATAAAAAACATAATTTTGATTGGTAGGAGATATTTGTTATGTGGTTTTGATGGTGCTTAACGTTCAGCCATAGTGTTATTGTCATTTGCTATATGTATACAAATACTCTTAATTTCAATAAATATGTGTTTTTCCTATTCAATATTTTCTACTTCAAACTTGTTTGATAAAAATCTTTATTTTACCTCTCTTTTAATTGTTACCAAAAGAAACTTGCTAGAATTATAGACATTTTTTTAATCAGTACCAACATTTGTAAAAGTTACTGTTTTAAAATCGAACCGGAAGTTAAACCGGTAAGGCATGAGTTTTAAGGTTTAAAAAGTTCAACCAATATTAGATCATCATAAAAACCGTTCAAAATTGAATAAGATTAAAGAATTTAAAATATAATTGAAAGAGATTGTCCTTATTTATTGAAGAATTTGAAGTTTAATTAAAAAAGAAAATTGTTAAATAAAAAATAAATAATTAATTTTAGTTTATAAATTCAATTAATTAATAAAAATTAATAAATTATTCAATTGCTAATAATAAAGGTTTTTAAAATAAATTGAATCTAAAAATTAAAATTTAAACTAAAAAATGGGCCAAATTAAAATTTTAATAGTTATACTAACCAAAATAATTCGGTTTTTCAATTATTAAAAAAAAAAGCTGCCGTGTTTAGCCTCCTCAAGGAATCCTTCTAGGTCAATAACTTTCTTTGCAATCATCCTAACAGGGTTTGTTCTTTAACACGATGCGATCAAATCCCCTTTATCTGTTTCCTATTCATCTATTAAATGCTAATAGAACGATGGAACGGAAAAGGCACAAGGTGACATACGGAAACAGACACCCCGTTACCGTATATGTATATATCTACATCAGCTTGGATGCATAGTTCCACAACTGCTGGAATCCTGTATCAGTCAAACGGAGTTTCATGAATGTTGCGCCGACCAAAAGGGTCACAGACAAGATATGACTCAACGGAGACAAGTGCATTATTGATGGATCCCTTGACCCGTGAATAGAAGCCATGGCGTGTACTAATTGTTTGAACAGGACAGTTCTGAATCTTATGTCCAGTCTGAGTGATATGAACTTCTGACCACTGACTATACAGTAACTTGAATCTCTAGTGACCAATATGTAACACAAAGAAGGAAAGCAATTCGGTCAAATTGGTCCATCAGAATCAAATAAACTCTCCCCGCAACTGTATACACGGATTACATGCAGGAGTTGTATATGACACCATATTCAAGACTTTCCAGGCCTCCAGTACCTCGTATGCAACTCGAATTATCAGGCACAAGTAATGATTTCTTGGGAGATTCAAGGGGTGTTTCAAATAACCATTTGTGCAATCTTCTTAAAAGCGAATATTATAGAGCTTCTTTTGTCTCCGAGGTAGCATCAGAGCAAGAGTCACATTCTGGGGGCAATTATTGTTCGTTGCTTTGATCTTGTCTGGATCTCTGACTCGCACATAAGATTGCTTCAGAGATCAAAGGGCCCACCTCTCTGAGTCTTTTCAAGCCCAAAATGCAACTAGAATGAAACTGAAGCATTGAAAACCAAACAGTCACTTTCTACTATTACTTGAAAAAACCAAATACCAGGATATGCCTTGTCGAATTGTCTTAGTACGCTAAATTGCTACGTAGCATTCAATGAGATAAAAATTATTAGTTTACAACTCAGAGCGGAGTTTAATTGAAATTTTTTTGAATTGTTTAATTTTTTAATTTAATTTTTAATTTTTTTGTTCAATTTATTTTTAATAAATTTTGTTGTTAAAAGCTGACCAATATATTGATTAATCAATTAATTTTTAAAATTAATAAGTTTTATAAACTAAAATAAATAAATTACTTTTTATTTAATAATATCTTTTTTAAATTAAACTTAAAAATTTTATAAGTAAGGACAATCCCTTTTAATTATATTTCAAATTCTTTAATTTATTTAATCTTTAGCTAATTTTATGATAGATTAATCTTGATTGAACCTTTTCAACCTTAAATCTCTTGCCTTATCAGTATTATGTGTTATGCTCCATCTCATTTCCAATTATTCACCAAATGGTTGAAAATTAGACATCTAAACTTAAATTTAATTCTTGCATATTTATTTACCTTCCTCTTTTTGGGTTGGAGCAATTCATATTTTCATACCCACTAGGGGGTGGTCAAGTTGGTAGAGTGGGGGGGGGGATGGGTTAAAAGATCCTATATTCGAATCCCTCTACCTACATTCTCTCGATCGAGTCTATTGAACAAGGCTTGCTTAGTGAGAAATACTTGGTTGGCATCATTTGTAGCCTATTACGTTAATCCGGAGGTTTACTCAGTACACATCAAAAGAATAGCGGCTCCGGCTTTCTCAGTCTAAAAAAAAAGGAACTCATATTTTCATGTTTTAGCTTCCTAATTTTAATAATGAATCCTATATCTTTCGACACGTCATATATATATATATATATACATATTTTGTTTGAAAAAAGATATAATTCATTAAATGTTAATTTTACAAGTTCCAATAAATATATTTTTTATTCTTTAACTATATTTTACTCAAAATAATATCGATTTATTAAAAAAAATAAATTTTAGGTTTAGATAATCTCGAGTTAAAATTTAAGAGTTTTATTAAAAAAATTAAAATTTAATCAATTTAAATTGGATCTGTTGAATTTAGATAAGAACCGAATAATTTTTGCCTTAATCATGTAAAGTATAGGGTCCACGTAATTTGGAATTAAGGGTTAATCCAAGAAGTTCCAGGTTGGAGATAAGAACATGGCATGCACGTACGGCGTACCTCTTATCTCTATATCTATATCTATCAACATGCAGTTGTTGGATGTGGCTTGTGATGAAATTAAAAAGCAAGCTTTCGTATTAATTAATGTTACTAAATCTTTGATCCTCTTCGTTTTCAAAGCATAATTCTAGAGAACTTGTAACTGATTAGTTAAAACTGGATATACGTACGTACTGTAATCAGTCATTATGAACCACAGAACCAGTAAACAACTTAGCAATAACCGCGCAAATCTGACATAGACCCTTCAAATCTCTGTTCCTCTTCCCCAGCGGCGGTGGTCTGATTCCCTGAACGGAGACTTCGCAGTTGTCGGCAGCGTGCGCGGCGTCACCAGCCAAATCAGCCAACTCGAAGAAGGTCTCTGAGTTTAAGTCGTTGTAAGCTGTCTCGAGAGCCGAAACTGCCTTAACATAGTCTCGACTGCATTTCATGAGTCGGCGGTAGCTTGAGGTTCTTCTAAGCAGCTTGTTTACGTAGTCTCTGGTGGCAGTTGCGTTGAGGTAAGCTAACCCCACTGAGATGTAAGCTAGTGTGTACTCGTCGGCTTCTGGGGTTCGATGGTCGGAGAAAAGAGAGTTTATGCAGAAGGAGTAATCTGAAGTTTGGTGGCAGACCTTAGAGACTAGTTTGTTGTGTGGTGTAATGGTGGCAGTAGCAGAGACAGGGACGACAGTGTAAAGAAGCAACAAGAAAGCGCAAATGAGAGAAAGGAAAAGAGAGTTGGCCATTTCCAGGCCGACATGAAAATGCAAAGATATTTCAAGTTATAGATTTGTAGGAAAAAGGCGAAAAACAAAAGAAAAAGTACAATAGATTTATTTTTATCCATGATTAAAAAAACTAGAAAAACTAGAAAAGATCGACTATAAAAACCTTAAATCTATCAATTTTTTGGTTTTATTTTTAATTTTTCAGTTTTATTTATTTTAATAACTCTTGTTGTTAAAAAACTGATCAATTTATTAATTAATTGATCAATTATCCGGTTTTATGATGGTGATTGAATTTTTAAACCTTAAACATCTTATCTTACAGTTCTAACTTTCGACTCAATTTTTTAAATATTGATTTTTAAGCGATTTTTATGACTCGATTTGAATTTGATGTCTTTATGAAAAATGTAGTCATATGTCTCTAATTTAATCCAAATTAAAAATCATCCCATTTGGATATGTAGAGATCAATTCATGGCTAAATTACCAATGTATATCCAATGGAAATGTTACAACTAACATATTCCAGCAGGACTAGCACACTTTAAACACCATTATCACTTTATCTCTAAACTTCCATCCTAATTCTTCTCTTTTCAAGACACTACACTTGCCTTTTCTTTAACTTCAATACTCAATCCAATCCATTTCTAAAATAATCAATGATCCACGTTTTTATACATCAAAATAGAACATGAAAATATCCATTCATAAATCAAATTTTCTGCACTTCTTTCTACATCATTTTTGGATTCATTCTAACTCTAAATCATCTCTACATCAATTTATTAATCATTATATCATCATGAAACCAAAAACAAGACATCAATGTGTGGAGCTTAATCAAGTAAGTAACATGTTAATTCTCATGGGTTATATGAATATGAAACAAATATGATGATTAATTGATATTAAATGATAATGAGACTAATGGTCATTATACATGTGCATCATGGATGAAGAATAAGAATACTGATGTCATGTTTCTTTGAGGTATGATGAGTAATAATAAAGAGATCATGTATTTCGCCATAGTTTCTAGTTGTAAGTTCTCAAATTATTGCTCCCACACTTCTTCCCTTTGTCTAAGCCTAGTTCCAAGGTTTTGCAAAGCTGTTCAATTTTACGATCTCCTTTAACTAATTCTCATAGATTGCTTTGGGTCATATAAAGAATTCCAATTGCTAAAAAAGTAATAAGAAAAAGAAATATTAATGATCAAAACTAAGACATCAAAAAAATAAAATAAATGCAAATGAAATAAATGATTAGATTAATATCAATCAAACTTTCCTAATATCTTAGTCCTTGACAATAATGCTAAAAACTTAGTGGACTCTTATATGCACCATAGAAGGGAATTATACGCTTCCAGAAGCGGGGAAAGTTAAACCCCCGTTATATTGGTCCATTCAATGTTTTGAAAAGAATTGGACTGGTATCGTATAGATTGGAATTGTCGCAAAAAGTTGAAAGAATTCATAATGTATTCGTGGGAGCTACACTAGCTCCTTCCTACGGTCTTAGGAAATGCTTTGAAATGAGAAAAGTGTGGTTTTGTGCAATTGTTGAACCACATAAGGTTAAGAGACTTTACAATGGTATATTTGAACTTGATTAAGGTTTGAAATGAACCTGGTTTGATGTTAGATTAATTAGTTAAAAGTTGAATAAGTTTTAGAATGTTAAGTGAGTAAAATTTCCTTTCTCTCAATTGGTAGTACCTTAGGTTGATTCTTGGGTGTGTGTTGAAATTGCTGAATTATTAATATTTTTGTGACTGATTCTTCAGTCGATTTGATTGATTGAACATAATTCTTGTTTTAGTTTCGTTTCATTTTAAATTTCTATGATTTATTCTTGCCACATATTTTAGGATTAGATTATACCTCTTCGTGGGATCGATACCTTAGGCACTATGCAAACGAACCATGCGTTTCCAACATTCATTTGTCATCATCTTAACTCATATTTCAAGCCAATTCAATTACCATAAAACTTATAATAATACAAGCTATCAAGTTTAGTAATCCCTTACCTAATTACCTTCAAGTTCTTTCTTCAAAGAACTAATCAAACTAGCCTTTATGCAACCAAATCACTTTCGAAATCTAGGTAAATGTATGATGATCTTAACACTAAGATGATAACAATATAGAAGGTAATATAAAGTAACTTTCTTGATGCAGTAACTTACAAGAATTCCAAGAGAAAATGATCTCAAAAACTCCAGAAGTTGAGAGGAAATGAGAGAGTTCTATCATTATTTCACTTACTCAATCACTATTGATTCAATTAGGTGTCAATCCTAGATTTTGGAAGGGTTTTGATTACTCTAATCATTTAATCATCTCTTGAAGGAACATATGAAGGATCACAAAGGCTTAAATGAGTATAGTCTAGGGTATTTTTAAACATATGAGTAGTTGTGATAAAATTGAATTGCTTTTGCTTCTTAAAGATATAATGCTTATAAAAACTATTGAATTTAAAAGGCTACTTTTTTATATACCATTTAGAACATATATAAAATCTTAACAAGCATGTGACAGGAGAAGAAAGGCTCTATAAACCTTTCTTTGTTGTCAGGAAATTTGGTTAGCCATACAAGGTTGCATAGCTTTTACATTTTAAATGACCACATTTTAAGGTAAGTCAATTCTATTCAATTCATGCCATTGCCACATCCACGTAAAGCATACATCATGCAACCAAATATTCATATAATGCCAACCTAATAAAAAAAACACAATGCAAATGCGAAATTTACACACAAAAAAGATATAAAAAAATAAGAGTTTTACAAAGCTTAAATGGGCATTTGAAGCCACATTACATCATAATCCAAAAATACAAACTTTTACATGAACAAATAATGCTTGAAATGCGACTAAAGCCTTACGTTTACAAAAACTAACTTAAAAAATACAAAATATGCAGATTTGGAGTGATGCCCTTATGCTCGATCACTCGATCTCTTGCTTATCACCTGGAGATGGGGACGGATGAAATCATTCAGAGGTGTCTTCTAGATGACGAGCAGGTAAGTGTCTTGACCTTTTTTCATGAACTCCATTATGGAGGAGCAATCATAAGGAGATAAATAAGCTTCAAAGGTAAGTAAAGTTGATGGCTAAGAGGTGTATGAGGGAAAATATGATTTCTTGTGTAATTCTTATGCTTCTAGTGCCTTAGAAGGATGGTACTTGGTTAATCGGATGAGCTTATCCTTAGCATCCTTCTTTGCAAAGAGATAACGCAATGTAGCATAATTTGTAAAAACAATAACTTGTGAGCCCAAAAGATAAGAACGTTTTTCACATGCAAATACCACTGTAAGCAACTCCTTCTCAATAGTGGTGTAGTTCAATTATTCTCCTGCCAAAGTCTTTCTTTCTTTCATGACCAAAAATTAGCATTGTGAGTGTCTCAATTTTTGACTTCTTTCAACTAAGGAAAACCTCTACAATATTTCTTTTCCTTTCCCACCAAAGGATCTTGTTTGTAACATCCCACCCCCGACAGGAAGGGTAAATTAGTAATTTAGCAAAGGATGAGAGTGATTGGGATTAATTAGAATTGTTCATGCATACTGGTATTTGCAAATAGTGAATTTGTGCACATGAAAGAACTGTACATGCATTCATGGTTATTTCCCGGTATTGGGCCTAAACGGCATTTTATTGTGATTTATGTGGAAATTGTATTTGAAAACTTTATTGGACTGAGTTTTTGTATGTTTTATATTTTACGGGAATTATAGGAATTTTTTTGGAATTTTCCAGAGCAAATTTTCGGACCGGAAAAAAAATCGCCAAGTGGCGAACCGGTTGATTTTCGGTAGCGAAAATTACTGTCCAATGGCACTACAATTTTGGATATATTATTTTGGGATTGAAATTAGGGCCATTGGAATTGAACGGGTCAAATATTCATTTCATTAGGGTTTAATCCTATTAAATGACTTTTGTCTTTTTCCTAAGCTTGCCAAGTGTCCAAAATGCATTAATTAGGCTTGGACTTGGTCTTCTTTTCTCGATTCTTCTTCAATCCATTGCCTACTTGTTCTTGTTGATTTATATACGGCTCTCCAAAAGGGAAAGAAGGAAACAAATAAACAATGAGTTTAGTCCTTCAACCAACCGAAATCTCCAACCAACCGAAATCTCCTTCAATCCATTGCCTACTTGTTCTTGCTGTTTTCTTCCAACTTTGCATGATTCCCTTTCATGTTTACACACTTATTTACCTTCTTACCTTGATGATAACCATGCATGGGATGGAGAAAAAGTAAGGTAGTTGGAGAATTGAAGAGTTGAAGTTGGAAGCTTAGTTAGGTAAGTTTTTATGTTAAGCTTTAATTATTTATTGTAGTGGATGCATTAAATGGGACTTATTATGCATGAATTTTGAGGTATTGTGCATTACTTTCATAAAGCATGGCTTGATTTGGTGGGTAAGGTTATGCTTGTGTAAGACATTAATGAGGTATAGTGTGTGAATTGTGTGTTTAGAAGTGATTTTACTCATGTTAGATGGTTAAGACTTAAAGGAAAGTGATTGAAGATGAATGCTGCAATTTATGGATTTATATTGAAGTGAAGGTCTTGATTTATATTGATGACCTATTGGCTAAATTCTTGTGTCATTAGGATACTTATGCATGTGGAATTGGTATTGGAAGTGTTAGGAATTGAATTGAGAAGTAAAGCTGGAAAATTGATTTTGTCCCTATTGCAATGTTTTGATCATAACTAATTGTGTGGTTAAGCAAATGAGGTGAGGCTTGAACCAAATGAAACTTTAGTGGATTGGCTAAGATTTCTTGTGAAATAGGTGTTGTCTAATTGTAGCCTTAAGAGGTTGAATTTTGGCTTGGAAAATCATTGTTAGGGGCTGTATGAACAGTACCCGACCTAAATGACCTAAACTTTTGGTGATTTTTCTAGATTTATGTAGAAGGAATTAGTGAAAATGGTCTTCATGAAAGTTGAAGCCTATCATGTTAG
>JAOTBA010000203.1:4515125-4535614 GCA_025629845.1 Erythroxylum squamatum
CCGGCTTTGGAATGTCTAAGGTTCCCAACGCGGCGCTTCCTAAAGTCTTTGCTGAGATATTCGCTACCGGTTCGTTCGCTTTGTATTTGATTCGATTCGTTTTCCGATTAGCTATTTTTCCGCTTTTCGATTTTCCGTTTCCGTTTTCCGGTTGGGATCCGGTTTCCAGATCGGGTTCCAGCATAGATGGTATCAGAGCAAGAAGAGTTTATTAAGGAATCTGTGTAAGTATGAGGGTTTCAGATTAGATAGTTGGGTCTCGGTAACGGGTCCCAGCAACAGGAGATTCATATCTCTTTTAAGGAATCGGCATAGTCAAAGGATCAACAATATTCTGATCAGTGGGCACTCTCTCTATCTTGACATCATTTCTATCAATGATTTCTCTAATCAAATGATATCGCCATAGTACATGTTTGGATTTTTGATGAGACCTTGGTTCCTTTGCTTACGCTATAGCATCATTGTGGTCATAGTACAATTGTACTAGGTCAACAATGCTAAGAACCACTCCAATTTACATGATGAGCTTCTTGATCCAAACTACTTCCTTTGCTACTTCTGAAGCCGCAATGTATTCTACTTCAATTGTTGAATTTGCAGTTGTCTCTTATTTGGAACTCTTCTAACTGACTGCTCCACCATTCAATCCGAAAAATATATCCTGATAGCTATCTGGAGTTATCCTTATCAGATTGGAAACTGGCATTTGTATACTCACTCACAACAAGATCTCTTTCTCTATATACTAAGAATATATCTTTAGTTCTTCTCAAGTATTTAAGGATATTCTTGCCGGATACCTAATGACCCTCTCCAGGATCTGACTGATATTTGCTTGTAACACTTAGAGCATATAATACATCGGGTCTCGTACATAACATAGCATACTTGATTGATCCTATAGCTAAAGCATAAGGGATCAAATTCATGTGAGTCCTCTTATCTTGTTTCTTTGGACACATAGATTTCGAGTGTGTAATCCTATGTGTCATGGGAAGATAACCTTTCTTGGACTGCTCCATGCTAAACCTCTTTAACATCTTGTCTATATATGTAGATTGAGAAAGACCAAGCAACTTCTTAGATCTATCTCTATAGATTCTTATACCCAAAATATAAGTTGCTTCTCTAAAGTCTTTCATGGAGAAATTCTTAGACAACCAAATCTTGATTAATTGTAAAACTGAGACATTGTTTTCGATTAGTAGTATATCATCTATATATAACACAAGGAATACGACAACAATTCCACTAACCTTCTTACACACACAAGGTTCAATCGAATTTTGTGAGAAACCAAACTTTTTAGTTGTCTCATCAAATCGGATATTCCAACTCCTGGATGCTTGCTTCAATCCATAAATGGGTTTCTGAAGCTTACTTAACTTTTCACCATCATTGGATATGAAACCATTAGGATGTGTCATGCACACGTCCTTGGTTAGGTTTCCATTAAGGAAAGTTATTTTTGTTGGGTTTTGTTCTTGCATCAAATCCATCAAAAATAGAAAACAGCAGCAGAAATATAAAACAAAACCCAGAAAGCCAATAACTTTCAAGTGCCATTAGATGTAACTTTAACAAAACATGAACTTAAGATGTGTACCTTACAATCTCCTTTGTTCTTTGTTGTCTTCACCTCTTTGAGTTGTCGTAAACCATAAAGACCAAAGGAGGACATCTCTAATGATATCCACGCGAAAAGCGAAGCCTAAAACCTCTTAGGAAGAATGGCTAGAACACACACAAAGTGCCAGCTTTGTGATGTATTCTTTGAGAGAGTGTTTGTAGAGAGTGAGAAAAGATGAACACTTCACCAAAAAATTCTCTTTCATTCACACAACACTTGCACGAAAATTGGTGTTTCTTACACCCTTTCAAATACAGATATAGATATTGGCCTATTGGACTTAGTCAGATACAAAAATCATAAAGCAAAGCTCCACGTGCAAGATTCTGAGCTTAAAGCTCTTTCAGACTGGCTACTTTGATCACAACGCCTTTATCTGAACATGTGTTTTATGAAATGCATCAAATAATAGAATATGCCATGAATAACATTCACTTATGATGCACAGACAGAATCTTATATTCATCGGACTTCAGTCCGGCATTCAACTTTCGTTGAGTATTCTAAAATCATTCATAATTCAGTTGCAAATAGATATCATTTAAATTTTAGATGCAAACAGAACACTTCCAATACATTCTCGAATATCAAACTCCTCGGACCATTAAAGTCTGGAATTCATATACAAATCACAAACAGTTCAATAATTAGAAGTTAAACAAAATAAATAAATCCTAGGAAGATCATCTAGGCTGACTCATAGCATACTCCAATTTATGCTATTGTCTGGATGGTCCGGTAATGTCTGAATGGCGTCCGACTTGAGCATCTAAAATCATACATTTCATACATAATTCACATTACAAAAGTCGATCAATCAAATACATAATGCACATATATACATATGTCATGTTCAATGCATGCCCAATGACTATCCCGGGTATGTTTCCTTAATCATAATTCATAATCATTCACATATTTTCACTTGGATATGTCTTGTTTGCATTTAGGTTAATACCTTAAGTAGACTTGATCATTCTCCATTCATTAACCATACATTTAACCAACTTTTCCAACATCAAATTATGTTCTTTTTAAACCTTAATCAAGTCCAAATGCATCATAGTTAAATACCTTAATCCTTAATTGATTCAAGAATCACACAAAAGAACATTTTCTTTACTTCCATGCAATTTCCACAATCGTGGGATAGGCTATCCAAAAGTTCCCATCCAATTCCTTCATTAGTTTTCCAAATTTTCTCAGGACAGGTTTCGGGTCAGTTTTGTATGGCCATTATGACATAGAAACTGAGGTTTCTAGATAATATGTTCTTCTAAAACAATGTTACTCTATTTCTTAAGTTTCTAATGAACTAAAATTCATACAATTTGGTTCATTATTCCTAGAGTTATACCCAAAATACTATAGATTGTTCTCAAACAGTGACAGAATCTAAAAACTCAACTTCAAGCCAAATTTAAAAACTCTTAGAGACAGAATTCAAATTCAATTCTTGAGTGAAAAATATATCCATATGTCTCTAGTTTAATATAAAATTAAAATCATCCCATTTGGATGTCTACAGATCAAGATATGGCTAAAATACAGA
Organism: Erythroxylum squamatum; assembly: GCA_025629845.1. Lineage (NCBI taxonomy): Eukaryota > Viridiplantae > Streptophyta > Magnoliopsida > Malpighiales > Erythroxylaceae > Erythroxylum > Erythroxylum squamatum. The sequence continues at coordinate 4,518,311 of JAOTBA010000203.1, forward strand.
TGCATATTCAGTGAAAACACTACAGCTAACATATTCCAGCAATTCTTCTTTCACTTTTCCAGATTTTTTTACACTTTATACCAAAGTTAAAACAACCTCTTTATAGTTCATCAATGATACCTATATTAGGCCTGAATCATACTCCAATTCCTCATCAATAACCTCTCTTATTCAAGTTCAAAATTATTCAATTAACAACTCACAAATCCTAGTCTTTCATGCATCAAAAATCAAACTAGAAATTTATCCTTCATTATCATATATATATAGGTCTAATTCTTTCTCAATTCAAGAACACTTTTCTAACAACTTTATTAGGCATAAATCCACCTTCTTTATACATTAAATTCCTGTCCAATACACCCACATAATGCCCTATACTCCACGGTTTCCATATATTAAAAACAAAACAGAAAAATTTCCAAGTTCATGCAACATTTTCCATCACATATCTTCACCAATATCGCATGCATTTCATTCCAAATCAAGAATCATTCTTATATCATTTGACATACCATAAAACTTAGATTGTTACTTACCTATTAGGCTTCCAATTTAACACAAAATTCCAGATTAACCAATCCTCCTAAGCAAGCAAAAATCAACGCAAACTTATAGTGAAAGCAAGGTGATTTTCGGACAGCAAAAATTAAGATCACATTCAGCTAGTATTCTTGACAATTTGGTGAAGGATATACGTAAGGTTTTGGTGTAGAAACTTAGCTAGGGTTCAAAAAAGTTACAGAGAAAAGAAGGAGCTATTTCGGTGAAAGGAACAAAGGAAGAAGCAGCAAAACTCAGCTGCAGAAACTTGTTATGTCACATTTTAGGTGTCACCTTCTAATGTCAACATTTGTCTTAAGGCATGTATTACATTTGTCTAATCAAGATGTTGCCACTAATCCACACATTTAGAAGCCATTTATCTCCTACTAATCAGTCCACATGTCACTCCTTGGTCTACTTCTCACATACTAATTGATCCAATTGTCATTTAATTACTAGTCCATTTGTCGCCAATTTAACTATGTCAAATGTCACTCAATTTTAGGCTTAATCATTCTAATTTCTATATATCAATTTTTCTTAATTCTTCTAGACCAAATGTACATTTAATTCATTAATCTCTCAATCAATAACATTTAATCTCAATTTACTAATTGAAATCCAAACATACCAAAATTCAAGACATACCAAATCATAATTCACATTATGTTCACTTAACTTCTTTCATACCCCGGGACATGTCAATTGAGTGCATATGCTAACTTGTAATGTGTACAAATATCAATTTGTGTATGAATGCTAATGTTATGCATGTATATGTAATACTTAATCTAGGGTTAAATCCTAATCATATACCGGAAAATAGGATATCACATTTTGGTATCACTAAAGCTCATTCTTTCATTCTCTGGTTAGCAACTATTCAAAAGTCGAGTACAAAAGATGGCTTTAAACTTCGGATCTTGGATAGGAATTGTCCTTTATGTACCTATGAAGTTGAATCACTTGATCACATCTTTTTTAAGTATTGTCATACAAGTCAGTTATAGAGAAAATTTCTCAACTTGTTTGACCTGCATGACAGAAGCCTCAGCTGGTTGGAATGTCTATCTTGGATTATAAGTTTGAAATGGAAAAGTAAGGAAGATTGCAAGGTTTTTAAGGCTAGTTTTGCTATGGTAGTTCATTATGTTTGGATGATTAGAAATACCAAGTTATTTGAGAAATCTGAAGAATTTAACAAATTCACCTGGATGGGGTTTTTCTTCAAGTTTAGATTGAAGATTGAGACACTCATCTCTACTTGATTCAAAGCATCACTTAAAAATTAACAAAGCATTACAGGTGTTATCTTAATATGTAATTTGTTGTTATGATATACTCCAACTGATGGGGACAAATTTCAGTTCTCGTTGTAATTTCCACCATTTTGAATGAATACATTACTTATTTCCAAAAAACAAAAGTTGGACATGACTAAAGCTTCAAGGGCGGGTTCCATTTTGTATCTTCGACCATAATTCTCAATTTGAAAATCGTTCTTCACCTAAATTGTTGTTAGTGTTTACAGTCTGGTTATCTAAAAAGCATAAAACTTATATATACACATTGTATTACACTTACAAATGGGATGAGTAATTGTTTTTCTTATTTACGAAAGCTAGAGTTACTCTTGTGAATGAGAGTAAAGGTTAAACAACCAAAGAGGCCTCATGTAGACATTGAATTGAAAAGATCAACCAAAATGAATCAGACAAGCATTTATGGCTTGGTCTGGAGAGACGAGACCTGAAACAAAATGAAATATGTAGAAGTATACTGCATCACCCAGCGAATGTCCACAATCTTCACTTTGAACCATCTGCTAAATGCCACCAACCTTCTAAAAAACTCTGCAAAGTCATATGCCTCTGTTTCTACATTTTCTCTTCATTCTTCCCTTTATACAACTAACCTTACCGTTATATTTCAAGCTCATGCCAGAGGTTGTCTTCATAATCTTTTGTCTGCAAACCTCCATTCTGTTGGAGCAAGTTATGCTTCTCCTTCAGGGTTCAGACAATCGGGAACCATCATGTTACGACCAAAAAAATTCCTGCATCCTTGCCTTACTTTGAGCTGCCAGAAGCCAAGTAGCTAATATAGGCATAGATCCTGTTGAGAAGAAATCATCTGCAAACACACTGCCATCTCCTCCGCATCAACCGCACTTCCTCACAAACTAATATCAAAGCTACTGATCCAAACTTGGCAACTTTACCACCCAGATGTTGCTTCTTTGGATCCTAAAGGTCAGATCTTTATAGATATTCACCTGGCTTACGCCACATTTTCTTCATCCAGTTGCCAAAGCAAACTATGAATTGTCATTTCATACAAGAGCATATTGCCTTTGACATTACAACAAAGGCACCAGCTTCCCAGATGAACAACCAGGTGGTGGGAAACAGATCAGTGTTGATGAAACAACCTTATGCACATAGCCTAGATGCCACCATCAAATAAATATAATTGGCTCTTCAGAGAAATAGAGTATTAGCATTGCTAGCACGATATGCTATCGAAATAAGGAGTGCTTGACTAGGAGGAAATGGAAGACATAAGCATACAAATTTCCTGCAATTTCCCATTTTTCTGTACAGACCAAACTTCGCATTTCATATAATTGAATAAACACAATGAAAAAAAAATCATTTACAGCTCATTAGCACAGAGTTTGTAACATGTATAAGGGTGCGTAACTTGAAGGCCTGTGCAGAAGTTATATTAGGGAGACTCTTTTGATGGTTAAGTATCTGATAGACCTGATCAAAGATAAGCCTCACATGCGCTGCAATTGTTGGATCTGTAGGAATTATGGCAACAGCCACCTCTGTCATCCACTCCACTTTTCTGGAAGTTCCGTTACTAAAGTCGCAAGCTAACTGTTGTAGAAGAGCCAGTAGAACCCCTTGGCTTAATGGTAGTGGTACCATGGATAAAAGTCCATGCAGATCAACCTGGTGATTTAAGAGCAAACAAAAATTGAAAAGCTCGTCAACTTTCCATAAGTGTGAGAGCAATTTCTAGGGAGCAAGAAGCTTAATGATTCCAATGACTTAATTCGGCTTGCCACTCAACAAACAAACAATTGAAGTCAAAAGGATAATTTCCACCCTTTTTGTTTTCAAGAAGAGTTAATACAATCTGGTCAATCTTAAGAAAAACATTCAATCAGGATAAAGATGGTACCCAGAAAGTCAAAATTGATCATGGCTAGAAACTGTTGATGCAAAATCTAAAGATGTTGATCATGCGTACTCTGTGCTCTTAGACATTAATTATTTTAATGCATTAAGCATAGTTGCAATAAGTAGCACAGTGAAGTTTTGGTGATACAAAAAATGCAAGGCAACGACTGAAAATGCAGACGGCCACATCTAAAAGAGAATGAGAAGTCCATTCAACACCTTACTAGCATCTATATTAGTTCAAGTATGTTTTCCCATCCATAGATTTCACATGTAGCTAATAGTTCAAAGAAAATTTTACCCAGCACAATTGTAAGCATTTCCATAAACTGCCAAAGAAACTTCTGATGTTCCATAGAGCTACGCATGAGCACATTGACACATTTGGCTAATCTTAAGTGATTCAGTTCATGCAATGAAGAATGCAGAAGAATGTAACAAAAAATATGCAGTAAATAGGCATATCAGAAAGAAAAACCACTAGTTCATACTACCACCAATTAAATAAATATACTGTATTTGAAGTTATATTTTTATGTCTGCATCTCACACCTAATGTGTAACTCACAATGTCTCTGAAACCATTTATCAGCCGCTAAGAACATAAATATGTTCCTCATAAGGTTCCCACTAACACATAATTGCAAGAGGCAAACCATACCTGAGAACATAACCAGGAAACAATAGACAAATCACTTCTATGCAAAGCTATAGTGAATGCTTCCTCGTACTTATGCTCACCAACCAATCTGGATAATTCTTCCATAGGATTGAAAGGTCCTTCAGCCTGTTAATGTAAGCACTCAAGTTAGTTACAAGTACTGTTGATTGAACAATGGAGAATGATAAGCCTTGCTCCCCTCAACACATTGCAGAAAAGAGAACCAGTACCGTCTCATGTAAACCAGCAATTGGACCGTTGATTCCAGCTACTGATGGATCGCTAACTGTTGGGTTTGCATTTGCAGCTGCAAAAGCTATTAGCTTGCGTAGGCCATCAGTCAATTCTCCACTTAAGGTTTGTGTAATTGATGATGCTGACTTGATTGCATCCTGTTATAGTCAAAGGTTTTCAACTTACACTATTATAATTACCCAAAAGCAGTATATCATAATCTAAAAAATGTAATGCTAAGATAGACCACTGTATAGCCTTTATATGACATGTTCTAGTCTTTACATTTATTTTCTTTTCTTTTTCTACAAAAACGAAGAAATCCATCTGATTGCTTTATCCAGATATAAAATATATGAAGCATAGAGTTACTGATGTCATGTCAAAGTGTCAATACAGTTGGCCATCTTAAATATAAAGCATCGTTAAATGATACGGAACAAACAATACACGCAAGAAAAGGAAACAAGTGGGATGAACAAAATGCAGCACATAGTAGCTAGATTTAAGAGCTCAATGAAGCAATAGGATTTAAATCACATCTTGGAGACATTTATGAGATATTTCCTTGTCTTTGTTGTCCTCTTATAAACCATACATCTAGCTTTCATCATCTGACTCAGAGCATGCTATAGAATATGATCACATGTTCAAAAATAAATGAAAGAGCTCTACACGGCCAAGTTAGTGAAACAAAAGTAACCAAGTGAGCAGACATTCGATGCCCATATCAATTAGCGTCACTTCTATCAAACTAAAATGGGGTGATTTCTTATAAAATCAACCAGTTAACCAACTAAATAACCAAGGATAAGCAGAAAAGATAGAATGAAAAGGAACCTTTTCCATGAATTTGATTTAATAACTTGAGCCAAAATCACACAAGAAAAAATAGGAAATGCATAAATTTCCAAATTTATGTGGACTTATTAATAAAATTCATGGTGAAAAAAAAAAGCAATGACCAAGATATATTATAAAAAGCCACACACCCTTAGAGCCGTGGTTAAGGGAGCGTATGAAGAATCAAACTGTTGTTGAGAAGCATTTATAATTTGGATAAGCCCTTTCTGAAATGCAGCGTCAACTTGATCAAACACAGCTTTGCATGATATCTCAAAAGCAGGAATAATTGAGGCTTCCATCATAGACTTTAATGCATCCTGCAAGAACAGATTACATGATTTTCTAATTGGCATCGAACAAATTTTTTTCTTGAACAGCAAGAAAAATAAACAGAAACAAACAATTTACAAGGTGTGTATCAAGATGGATGTCCCCATTCTTTTTACTAAAGAGAAAACTAATAGGCCAATTTTCTTTAAAATCTCAAACATAAAAATGGACAGTTTAGTTACTTCTTTTTATTTTAACATAATAATTACATCTTTTGGATTTTGACAATTGAGATTTAAACTTAACTTAAAGGCAACACACGAGCAACAGTAAGGGGTTCCTTGGTCATTATCAAAATGACAAAGGACTCTTTTAAAAAGAGACTGAACATACCAAGATATGCACTTCAGACTGATTTATTATGCCATTTTAACCTTGAACATGATAAATAGGTAGTTTCTACTATTTCCTTTTTTAAGGTTCAAATAGTATGACCAGTGAATCCTAAATATCACATTTGATCTACCGAGGCCATTTTTACGGACACATCAACCAATTCACAAATGAAACACTGACATTTTAGCTTTTTCTTCATAATCAGTTCTAGGACTTAAAGCAATAACAGAACATAAAATATCATGCTGGTAAAAGACAATGTTTAAAAGATATTGCTCCTTTTTATTGCTTTCTATGGTACCTCAGCATGCATAAGAGATATTGTATTAATTTGTATTAAATTTACCTGAAGTGCTTGCTTGCCCGAGGTCTGAAATTGTAACTGTATCTGTCTAGCAATTGTACCTTCAAGCTTTGAACTAACAGATTTTTCTAATTGATTCAATGCCTTCTCTCCTACACCCTTCTGGAAAAAAACACAGCAATGCACCTAAATAAAATCACTTTTGGGTTCAAGAAAAGGGAAACAATCTCTGAACTAAACTATGACCCAATGGCCCATGGTAACATATTGATTACGGGAAATCATAGAACCATCCGATGAAAAGAAGCCATCAAATAACAATAAATTGTCCAGTGCAAACTGTTATTGAGGTTCCAAGATGGAATTGCCAAATGGCTGTCAAGAAATCATTAAGGAACATTAATAGGCTAATTAAAACCAGAAAAATAGTCTATGACAAGCTTTAGCATTTAACCTGGAATGACTCTGTGATAGCTAAAGATATGCTTTTCTCCAGAGTGGGAACAATTCCACGAGCTACAGCAGGTCCAACCGAAGCCATCTCCTTCTTCAGATTCTTTTCAGCAGCATTGGCCAAATCCTTATTTGTAAAGTTTGTGACTAAATTGGTCAACTGTTGGGTACGCTCTAGCTCCAACTTCTGATGTTTCACATTTTCTTCTTGGAAACAAGCCCATAAACCATCAGTGTTATCCTTGACAGCTTTCTCAATATTTCGGCCCAAGGAGGCCTCCAATCTTTTGCTTTCTTTGGAAACTGGGGCTGATGTCATACTATGCATCTGCTTTAGCATTTCTTTCTGTATAGACATTAACTATCAAGAAAAAGAAAACATCACTGGGAAGCCTCCAGGTTAAGAAATGAATGTAGAAATAATAAAGGTGAGTCCATTGAGTCAAATAAAAAAATTTAAAGTCTTGGTATTAGAAAAGGTGGGCATTGTGGTAGTTACTGGCCAGCTGGGTCCATGTAAATAAAACAATAAGTATCTATATATACCAGATTACACATAATGATCATCTATATGCATGCATGCATGTACCTATGTGTGTATGTATGCATGTAAATAAAACAATAAGTATCTATATATAGCAGATTACACATAATGATCATCTACATGCATGCATGCATGTACCTATGTATGTATGTATGTATGTAAACTTTATCCATGCATGTTTAGAGTACTTCCAACTGATCAGTTACCTGATCAAGTGTATCTTGCATGGCTGACAACTGAGGTAAAGCAGCATCAATAGACAAGGCACCTGAACAGCAACCTGGTTCATTGGAAGAATCTGTGGAATTGAAAGGACTTGTAGAAGGAGAAGATGGACCAGATAATTGGGAATTTTTTCCCTTTTGTTTTCTTCCCTTCATAGTAGGGGCTGGGGATGTTTGCTCCACCATCACAGTTTCTAAATCACCAAGCTTGCCAGTCACATCTTTTGAGATATACTGAACTTCGCCATTGTTAGCTCTATCTGGGACCTCATTAACGCTATATTCCTTGGTCTGCTGAATTCCCCCAACAGCATAAACTTCCACACTGTATTCTCTGGCCATCTCAGTGCTAAGATTTGAGGCCTGAGAATAGAAAGACTTCTCCTTTTTGTCTGCAACAGAGATTTCAATTTCTCTAGGCAAGTCAACGTCATTGTATTTGTTTTTTCCAGTCTCTCCAACAACTTTACCCTCTACCGCAACACTTTCATTGTCATTGTTGATAACCGCATCCAGCAAATTCACCTCTCCAACATTTATCCCTTGAGAAATTCGAGAACTATCAGATGTAGATTGAGGGAGAAACTCAGAAGGTGTTACAAGATGGGTTGGATGTTTAAATATTGAAGGAGATTCAGGAACTTTTGTGATGTCTGCCCTCACAATATCTTGTGTGTCATTCCTCAAATTGTCAGCTGAGGATGAGGTAGCAGTTAAATTCGCCCTGACAGCATCCATTCCATGGTCAACCAAATAATCAAACACAAGCTGATCACCACTGGGGTCACTTAATTGTGCAGTGAGGTCAGTTCTCTTTGGACTTGGGAGACCTGACAGTTTCCTGGATAACCTTGGACTTAAAGGAAGTGGTGGTGGCACATCGTTGATAGAATCAACATAGGTATGCGAGGTTGTAGCACTGGATTTCATGTCTGCAGCAGATTTAACAGAATATGTAAGCCATTAATATCGGAAGAAGCTAGCTCACTAGTGTAGCACTTCAAAAGCTGCCTCAAATTACCAGTAGCACTGGAATCACATTACCTATGGGCATTTGAGATGAATTACTTCTGTGAGAAGATTCTCTTAAGGCAGAACTTTCAGAAGCATCACAACTACAAGGATCATTGGATTCTGTTTTCTTCAATTCAACAGCCTCTGCTGATGTTGGAAGGCACTGTGACAATTCCAATGCATACTGCTGAATGGCCTGTGTTTGAACACAGTATACCTGAACAATATGTTCATTTGGTGAAGTATCACTAGTTCCTGTAAGACTCAAAATGCACATTTTTACTGTAAACTCAGCTATGTAATCCATACGAGTTGCAGCTGGGTAAGGACCATATTCCATGTGCACAGCATATATGGCATTCTTCTTGGCATTTGCCAGTAAAAGTAAGCCTGATCGGGGAAGTGCTACAACTTGATTAAAGAATGCATCCTGAACTCTAGATTCAGCAGAACTCTTCAAGGTCAATGTCTGAGTGTTCTGCCAAGATTCAGAATCACTAGGTAACAACCACCCCTCCTCACTTGTAGAAGCCCATATCTTCACTTCCCGATTTAATGGACCCTATCAAGAAGCCCAAATTAACAATACTTTAGTCAGAGTGCCACCTAAAGCTAATTTGACTGTTGACTAATCGACATGTTTTCCCATCATATGACCATATTGTCAGAAGAAAAAGAAGACAATTTGCATAGTTGACTATTCTACAGCAAACTATGTTATTTAGCATGATGCTGGCTCAGGTCTAAGGAAAACAAAACAGCTTACCCCAGTTACAAGAATGATATGATCAGGCCGATCAGGGGCAGTGAAGAATGCTACAGAGTTCACAGGATGACCATCATATGGTCTCAATATTGAGAGTGGAACAGCCTTACGGTCTTCCCAAATTTTTACCTGCAGAAAAAAAGTTGTTGATTAGTAACAGCATAAAATCAGTGGAAAATAATATACTTATTTTCCAATTACATTCAATAGCCATGAAAGACTATCAAAATTTTGACCTGTTATAAGTGGTAATGTTTACCGTTGAAAAGTGTTTTTATGAACATTGTATGACATATATAACTGATGCCAAAAAATCTGCAACGTAATTGGTAGTTGATACCCCATTTAATATTATTAAAAGAGCAAAACGGTGAGCAAAAGGGCAAGAAAACAAACTGTGCCATCTGCTGAAGCTGAAGCTAGTCGGGTGGTCATCCATTGACACATTGATAATTCAGTAACTTGGCCATCATGTTTGCCAACAAGCTGAACCCCATTTATCAACTTATTTATTGTGCAATTAAGAGCCTCTTCCACTGAAAATACTAAGCCTTTTCCAACCTTAGTGATGTCAATTCTTAGTATATGGTATCCAATGGCAATCATCAAAATTTCCTGAAAAGGATTAGTTTGTTGCAAATATTCCATACAATTAACAACCACGACGTAGAGAAACAGAGTGACTTAAAGAAAGTGCTAGATGGCATGAATGTCAAAATCCAGGATTACTTGTTTGTGAGGATGCCAACATAATCTTGGATGGACTGGTTCTTCCTCTGCCTTTATATGAAGGGCAAAAACAATCTTATCAAAAATTTGGGGCTTTTCTTCCTCATCTTCGCCTTCATTGATTTTTCGAACAAAAATCCGTCCATTAACACATATGCTGCCCAAATAGAAGCATATTTCAGTTATGGAAACATAAACAAACAAAATCACGATGTCAAAAGTTACCTTGCCAGAAGATGAACATCCTCAGCGAAAAAAGCCATATCAGTTACTTTCTACAAAAGAAAAAAAGTGCATGTAAATTTTCAGTCTATAGGCATCTGAGAATATTAAAGGAGACAGGAACACAAACTTGACCCAGTTATTGAAAGGAAATTGTCAGTCAATTACAGGTATTAAACAAAAGAACAAAAGAGGAAACAAGTAAATTAAAGGATGAAAGATTAAAACTTTTGGCCAGTTCATCACTTAAGGAAAAAATAAAGACAATTAAAAGGTCAAGGCGTCAGTTATAACATCTAAACCAATATGTTTATTGGCAATTCATAATAGGAAGTCTAAGTTAGTCTATAATCTACGAGGCATTAATTTTCCTACATCTGAAACTCTGATTAATCATCTTACATATTTGCTGATCAATAGGTTAAAGTACAAGAAGGTGATATTCGGGCAAAACTTGTTTGAAGTCTATAATGTGTACTAAATCATTAGAAAGCTTCAAAAATTGTACACGCTAATCCAATCAATAATGAGCCATATCTTAGTAATGTTGAACACGCGGCTAAATGGAGTGGTGTTTTTATGTTAAATACATAAATCCACAGCAATTACATGACGGTAATGGCCCTGTCTGAGTAAGGACCAACCTGGTTGTGGCCGCGAAGCAAAGATCTCAAAGCTGTATTGACATTGAGGATACGAATAGAACCAGGTTTCAGCCCGTAACAGATGTAATTCCTATTAACAGCAATTTGGCGACCAAGTAGAAGTCCAGGATCAGACACATACTTAGTAATAGGAGTGACTTCGAGTTGAGGTTGAAACTCTCCTCGCAACCTCACATCAATATCATACACGACGCTGTCCCCAGTCAAATGACGCCCTCTAGGAAGCTTACTGCTGAGCATTCTAATGGAGGCAGGACTGGAAGGCTGCTGCTGACTAGGAGGTCCCAAACTGACAGGTGGAGCAGAAGGAACATGGAAGTTGGTGGTGGAAGCAACTGGAGTGATGGTGTTAGCAGAGGAAGGAGGTGGTTTTTGATGGTTTTGATTGTTCAACATGTCCATCAAAACAGAACCACCGCTAGAATTTGGAAGAGGAGGAGCAACAGAGGATGGGGGAGGTGGAGGAGGATAGGAAGAGATGGGTTGTGGTCTATTGAGCTGCTGCTGTTGGTGTGGAGGGTAAATGTTATTGAGGTAGTGATGGTGATTGTGATGGAGTTGAGTAGGTGGAGGTGGAGGTGCGTAAGGTGAGATGTAGTTTGAGTGATAAGGGTTGTGGTATGGGCCAGAGGGAGGAGGGTATGAGGAAGATGGAGTGAGATAAGGAGGAGGAGGAGGAGATGAGGAAGGAAGAGGGAAAGATGGAGAGGTTGTGAGATTGCCACCTGAGTGATTGCTGTTATTGCTATTGGGAGAAGAAAGATTTGGGCTTTGAAATTGCTGTTGTTGCATCATCATCATGTTCATAGGCCCTGAAGACGGCTTGAACAGCTTATTCACATCAAGACCACCACCACCTGGTTGATTCTGATTTGGATTACCAGGTGTAGCCATTGATATAATACTAGCAACAACAATAACAACTGATCTTATGATAACAATCTAATCTATATATCTATATAGAGAAAGAGCAACGAAATCAAAGAAGGGATTTATTGGGGTTGGATAAAGATTGCATCTTTCAGGTTCAGATCAGTAAAGAACGAGGAATTCAAGAAAAGATGAGATTTTTGAGGGATCCCTGTTATATCTGTCTTGGAATCCAATCCAACCTTCCGCTCCTGCTTCTCTTCTTCTGTCTTGTTGTCGTCTCGGCTCTTTTCAGATCACCCAAAGTGGAAGACCAGTAGTAAAGATTATGTTATTTAATCACAATTAACTGTACACAACATGGGTAATTACTTTCTTTCTTTCACTTTTTACGAGTGCACATTTTCATGGAATATGGCCTATCTTCACTACATGCAGATTTTAGGAGCAACAACCAATGGTATTAACACCGTGATGATCCTGGTATCAGATTTTCGTTCTAGTACAATAGGGTATTGTCACTATCATTCATCAATATTAAGCATTATTTTGGATTATTACAAAATTTTTTAAAATTGTAAAATAGTATGTAAATATTTTTAATTACAAAATAATTTTTCAATATATTTTGCTAGGTAATTTTTAATTTATATCAATTATTATAATAATATAAATTTGAAATATCAACTATCTCTTTTTGTATTAATATTACTTTTAACATATTTCGTATATAAACACTAACTATAATTAATATAAAAATTATCATTCAATCATATATATTTATATATATATATATGACTAAGGGTAATGCAAAATAATTAAAGGTCTTGTTTGGTAATAAATAATAAAGAGTTGAGAATAAGAATGACAAAATTGGACCTAATTCTAAAACAACCCTTGACTTTTATTATGTGTAGATACAAGTTGGACTCCTATGAAAAATAAGATAAAAGAGATATTCTTTGATGAATTGCAATGGCCATCCCAAAATCTCCTAAAGTATCCTTGTAAGTTTTCATTTGTAAGCTTAGGAAATCTTACATCATCTCATTGACAACAATTGTTATATTATTTAATAACGTTTCCTTATTAACTTTAGCTTTCTTTGTAAAACTTGGTCTAAAATGGATACTAGGATTCAAAAATGCCTTACCTGCAAATAATTAACAGTAAAGTTTTCTTTCTTATCTTTCATTAATAACTACAAGATAAGGTATATACAAAGAAGACCTATTTTTTATTTTAGCCTTGATTGTTTTTTTGGGGTAAATTTTGCCTTGATTGTTTCATTTGTCCTTTTTATGGTATCATAAAAATAATTCATTTTTGTCTTCTCATCATTATCAGTCAGACAAATTATTTTTACTAAAGGCTCACAAACTTGGATGATAAATTGAAATTGAATCCAAAATTTATAATCTTCAAGTAAAATTGTAAAAACTTGCACTCTAGCATTATAAAAAGGGTAATCATCAGGAGTCTCCTTTAAAAATGAGAGTGAAATGTTTAAGAATCCCCCCTTTTCTCTATTTCTCTTTCTTCATTAAAGGAATGTAAAATATACTTACATTTCTATAATTAAATAGTTGCATTAATATAATTGAGTTGTACTATTGAAAAGTTGCATTAATTTGAATGCTTGTATCATAATGTTGAATAATTACATCATTAATACTAAGCAATATTTTGAATTAATTAAAGATTTTTGTTAAATAATTTTTAGTAGAGAAATTAGTGGCACACCTAAGAAAAAATTGTGTATAGACGTGTTGATTTTTATTTAGACCTTTTTTCGCAATTAAAAAATAAAAATTTACATTAGGAAAGAAAACTAAAAAGATAATTCTTTAAATTCCTCTGTTTTCTATTACCCATGTAAAAAACTATTATAACCTTAAACAATAAAACTTATTTATGAAATGATTTAATTATAACCCATTATCTGTAAACTAAATAAAATTTGTGTATGGAATTTAAATGAAGTGAAAAAGAAGTTATGTCGAAATGGAGAGGAATTTTTTAATTAAATAAATTGTATTAAAGAGAACACCTTAAAAGGTGAATACAAAGTTTTAAATCAAAGACAAGGAAAACAAGGAGACAGAGTCTCCGAACAACAACCTAGACAAAACAAGGTTATATTTAGGATTATGAAAACCTACTCTAGTTGTTACATAAGATTCTAATTAATAGGTAAAGTTGTGCTTATCTAGGCATTAGTCTCTTTAGACACACATAATTTCTTGATCCAATTAAAAACTTTATAAGTCAATGCTTCTATGTTCTTCTGGTCATTTTTTTAAAAATTATATTATTTGCTTCTCTTTAAATGACATAGATTATTCAGGTGAATGTTAACTTAAAAAGCATATAGTCTCCCTTATTGTAAAAATGAACCTTACTAGTCCAATCAATAATGTCCTTCCATTTAATTGCATCATAGGTCAAATTGCAAAGAGTTTGAAATTTGTTTTAAATATACGAGGATTAGTGGCATTTGAAGATCATGTAAGTATATGATTCATTTTCTTAGTTGTAGAGGATATAAGATGGACAAAAAGGTGGAACTAAAGTTGAAAGTTTCTTTGCTCTTAAACCTTTTGTTTGGTTTCCAATCCAATATGAAAGAAAACATAATAAAGTTTTTTAAAGATCAGTTTAAAGATTGACAGTGAAAAGATTTGCACATGATTTATTTATGAAAGTCTAGAATTGTATGTTAAGTTTTAACCAGATAACTACATCCTCCTCGTCTGGATTGGTGTCATATCTTGGGAGTTTATCCTTGATAGCATATAAACCACCTTTTGGAGTTATCAGTGGGTTAGTTCTAGGTATTATTATGAGTTATAACAATTGTTTTATTAGATTAAGGCAGATTAGACATCAATGCTTCAAAACTTGAAATTTTATAGAGAGGGTTTTGTGGATGCCAAGTATCAAAACAAATCACATGCTCCTACCATTCCCTATGAGGCTTTTAATTTCATTGAATATGTTGTCTCTTAAACTCAGAGTATGTTTAAAAGTTCAAGAATGCTCTTCATTTCATTATTAACCTAACAAGAACATCATAGACTAAAGCTCCCCTTAATTTCATCTTGAACCCCCAATTCAATAATAAGAGTTCTATCTTTTAGATTGGAAAGGTTTCCTAGTGTATAATCTATCATCCATTGATTTGCAATCACATATCCTTAAATTAATTAACTGGTATATCTATTTGATTAACTACTCTTAAAATGTAATAAGTTAATTGAAACCTCACAAACAGTAATCCTAATTCCAGAAAGGTCAAGTAGGTCTATATCTTGGTCCCTATTTAATCCTTAATGTATGTTGCATAAGTCAATCTACACATATGTTCTTTTGAATAAATCTGTATGCAGACATAATTAAGATCTAAGTTATCATTTGTATATGATCAGTATGAAGACTAATACATATAAATCTCAAAAATAGAAACTTTTATTAGAAAATTTGAATCAAAGTATCTCGATTTCATGATAAAAATTTCTTCGAAGTGACTTTTTTAATCACTTTCTATTAAAAAACAACTCTTAGTTGTATCTTTATGGTCTCTTTCAATAGGCAACTCCTAACCTTAATGGAAACTAGAGAATATAATAAACGAAAGTGAAAGACCCATTTTTATATGGGATATAGAACACAATCGTATATCTTTTTGCTTCTTTTCTAGAGAGGAATATAAACTCTAATGCATCCATCTCCTCAGTTGTGTATCTTATTGCAACTTTTATGGACATAGACATGATGTCTAACATGCTTATATCTTAAGTTGTATATCTCTTCAAAAACTTTTCTTCTACTACACAACCTCCTTTTAATCTATGTATCAAACCTTGTCTTCATCTCCTAATTTTCAAAGAGGAAAATAGGTTGGCACATGGCTGTGTTTCAGGCCATTTTTAGTTAAAATTGTTTTTTTTTTCATGTTTTAACTTGTAAAATTCTCTATTTATTAGCTACATCATTCTTTAAGCAACTATATTAGAACAAGACATAAAAACAAGTCAAGGTAATTTAGATAGAAAACACAACAAAAGTACTAAGGAAAATAGATGCATATTTTGTGGACTTCAATTATTACAAATAAAATTAAAATTAATGGTGTCATTTGCTCAATTTACTTCATTTCAAATTGTCTTAAGGCTTGATTCACTATGTGAAAAACTTACTCTAACAAAGGTAGATATCATCACAGAAGTGAGGTGATGAAACAAAGGAGAGAAAATAAAAAGTTGACATGTAATGACAAAAGAAAAAGTAACTAGATTGTGAAAGTAGGCAGGAAACATTCACAAAAAGGCTAGAGAAGAGGCTTCAATTACAAGAAAAGGTGAGAGACTTACGGAAAGGATGAAGTGAAGGTGGTTGATAATGGGTGCAACAAAGAGGTGGTGGATTTTTACATATCAACTTCACCAACATTTCTTAAGAGAAGACAAAGAAGAAAAGAGGATTATTTATATGGGACAAAATAATGTTAGGTTTAGGTGTTTTCAGATGCCCCTTGCTAACAACAAAATGGTGAGTTCAAGAAAAATAGAGTAGAAATTAGTATACTCAACATTTGATTTAAAGAAGAATGCTAGAATTCTATTTTCCAAAAAAAAATGTTAGATTTCTATTTGGGTTATATGATATTAACATATTGAGCTGTCTTATTTCATTTGATTACTTATGATGAAGAAGGAAGAAGCCCAATGGTGAGAAGATAAGAGGAAGTAGAAGGTTGAGAAAGAGGGAGAGTGTGACTTCCAAAAATGAAGAGAGAACCACTAGTTTTTCCTTGATCTAATAGTTGACATTTTTTAGCTTTTAGTCTTTTTAAAATTAAACCCTAAATTTCTCATTTCTTCCCTTCCAAGTAAGAGTCTTAGAAAATATCTCAAATATTTAAATTGCCTAAATGTACTTGTCATATCTTCTTCATTTTTTCAAATTTACTCATTTCCCCCTTAAACATTAACTGATCAAAATTATTAAAAAATGTGTCGGACCCCGTTTCCGGAGCCCGGCGGTCCCGGGACACGAGCCCTGCTGAGGCCTATGCCCGAGACACTGAGCCTTGCTGAAATCCTGAACCTGACACTTACTACTAACTCACATTGGTGGTGAGCGTACACTGGCCAACCTCAAAACTAAAATCTGCTCTCAAGAAACCCTAAAAATACACATGTCCGTTAAACGGACATGTGTGTCCGTTAAACGGACATGAGTCGAGCTTGGGGCCATTTTAACCCGAGAGTGTCCGTTAAACGGACATGCGTGTCCGTTAAACGGACATGAACTGAACTTGGAGACCATTTTACCCGAGAGTGTCCGTTAAACGGACATGCGTGTCC
>JAOTBA010000203.1:4535714-4546649 GCA_025629845.1 Erythroxylum squamatum
TTAACTTAAGCCCAACTAACACATTTAATTTCATTAACTCATACCACCTAACTCTTTAATGCTATCATATGTTAATTAATGCCAACTTAATTTACTCCCTTAAGGCTTTTCAATCAATCTAATCATGCTTAATTATAAAATTAAAAAAAATTCGGGGCTAACAAAATGTATATATAAAAATTATATTAAAATAAATTAGCCATTATTAGAGATTTATTAGACTCTTTTATGAATCATTATTCATAGTTTAAATTTAATTAAATCTAGTAAAAAAACTAAATGAATAAATTTGAATAAGGTAAAAATAAATTTAAACTTGATATAATGAAATATAACATAAATTAGAGATGATAAAATAAAGTCAGACACAAACTAAAATTAATCAAATGCATTCGAATATGAGTGTATTTAAATTGAACTTGAAATTGCATGGAAATATAAAAATAAAATTAAAATATATAAAAAATTTTAAATAAAATTAAATATTGATGGCACCAAATAAAATTAATTGATGTTGATTAGGTATGTGGGTAGTCTCAATTTTGAAAATTCACCACTATTTTAGACATGCATGTTCGTTTTCTTAAAGACTGGTTATTTTGATGTTTGCTTTACCTAAGTAATAGTAGTTTTTTTGGGCATGAACGATCATATTTCATATACTTATAATTAAATGCGGTTTTTATATTGTCATGTTTGAGAATGCTATGCTGGTTTGTTGAGAGTGTATAAAGTAATTACCTTTTCAAATCCTTTTTTTATAATAGATTCATGTTGTCTTTGTTTCATATATGGTTTCCTGACAAGCATATCAAAAATTTATGTCTTCTTATGAAAATTTCATAATGGATTGGGATAAGGTACTGAATACACATCATGATGGTTCATTCAAAGAATTCATACGTTGAATATGTTATTGGCATATTAGATCAACTTGGAATTAAAGATGCAAATATTTTTTTATTGTTGTGAGAAACAATATAAATGACATAAAAAATGTGTGTCATAAAGTATATACCTTTTAAAATACCCGAAATAGACTTTAAGTATATTCCAAAGGTTTCGGAAAATAATAAAATTTCCCTAAAAATATTAAGTTAATTAGATAGTTTGCAAGGCTAGAATGAAAGGTCTTAAAGAAATGAAGGTTTACATTTCTCATTTACGTAAGGTAAAGGTGTCTTTATTGAAGAAGTTGAAGATGATGAGGACAATGTGTTATTTTTAACTGTAGTACGTATTGCCATGAATGAGAAACAACTAGCTTATAATGTTGACTAGTTAAATCTTTGAGGGTGAAATTCTCAAAAAAGAAACAATAGATGTGGTGGGTGCATTTTTTTAAGATAAAGGTGATGATGAAAGTGATGCTTATGATCAATCTAAGGAGTTAGAAGTAAGAGGTGAAGATTATAAGGATGAAGTTAGTAAGGAGTGGAGTACTTGTGAGGATGAGGAGTTGAAAGACTCATAATCATAAATTTATGAATCCAAATTGGATTTGAGGCATCAAAAGCAATAATTGAAGAACTAAATTTCAAGAACAAGACAATAAACCCCAAAGGCCTTCAATTCCTAAGATTAAGGGAGGAGCTTGATATGTTCAATTCAGATAAGGAAGCAAGTCATCTATCTAGATATGACTGAATTTAGTGATGGGTCATATTCAACAAGGTAGAAAAGTAAGAATCATTATTGTGATCTTTGATGCTCATGCCCATAATGTACATTGTAGATAAGATTTGAAAGAGCAAATTCATATGAAGTTTTGAAAAATTACAAAACTATGTTAAGGGAAAAGTCTACTAATCTCACTTTTTCTTGAAAGATAACTAGAAATTTGAACAATAATACACATATCTTTCAAGTTTTCCATTACATTTATGGCCATCATTGTTATAAAGTATTTAAGAATATAAGAGTTTCAAATATTTTTCTATCAAATACTTTGTTCAAAGGTTTGAAATAGGTTGCTTCTACCTCATTGGTAGATATATGGATAATAGCTAAAAATTAGTTAATCACTGAAGTTCCTTTATCAAAACTCCTTAAAGCCAAAGAAAAGTTGATTGGGAAATGAAAAGGTGACATGAAAGAGGAATATAAATCTTTAAGAAAGTATGAAGAAGAAATAATAACTTCTAATCTTGGAATAATATTTGTAATTTAGTCTGAGTCTCAAGCTTTTAGTTAAGGTCAACCTATGTTTGATAGGCTATACATTGCATTTGCATGTCATAAGAAAGGGATGCTAAATTGTTTTAGGAAAATGATTAGTTTGGATGGTGCATTCCTTAAAGGTGGAGTTAAAGGTAAATTAGTGATAGTTGTGGGTAGAGATGGAAAGAGTTATATGTTCCCATTTGTTTTGTATGAGTAATGGTACATACATGAACAACTAAGATATGATCATAGTTCATAAAGCTACTTAAAGTTAATATAGAACTTGAAAAAGGTGAAGACCTAGTGTTAATGATAAATAAACAAGAGGTATGAGTAAGAATTTATTTGTGTCTTATATATATATATATATATATATATCCTTTTACATATATTTGTTACTAAATAAATTTATAATATTCGTCATTCATGACATGGTTTAAAAAAAGTTACGAGTGATATTTTTCTTAATATAGAATATAAGTACTATGTGAGACATAGTTTTTGCAAAGTTAAGAAGAAATGATACGAATTTGTAGGCTCCTTTAAAAAATTGCAGCTGTAAAAGCTCCTTTAAAAAGCAGTAAAATCCCTTATTGAGCAAATTAAAGTCACTTAGAATATTTTAATTAAGTCAAAGCCTATTGTATATAAGGAATTTCCCAAAGACCTATTGGAGAAATGGAGTGCGAATTTCATCATAAATATTGAGATAAAATCTTATGTTACTGATAATAATTTGAGTGACATATTTAATAGAAAAATTATACATGCTAAATGTAAATCACATATTTCAATATTAAAAGATATTAGAGTTTATATGTAAATAAGAATTTAAAAGAATACAAATAGTTGTTTGGGATAAAATGTAACATTAGAAAAATTTTGAATGTGAACTAAATATATAGTTCTTTTATTATTTTTGTAGTTGCTTGGAATAAAGTAGGTGACTTTGAAATTAACAAAAAGGAAGAGAGTAGTAAGGTACTTTAAAATAATAAAGGCTGCTTATATAAGATTTTGAGATCTATCAGACATTTTATATTGTCATGTCATAATAAATGTATCTTTTTTGGGGGCGTAAATTAGGAGATTACTTAATACATTAGTTGAAACAACTAAAATATTCAATGACTCATAAAATTGATGCAAAGGATACAAGGATGGCGAAACAACACCTTTATCTTGAATAGCATCAAGGAAGAGTATGATCATAACGTGCCAATTATGTAAAATACAATGTAACAACATAATTGAATGTTCTTTAAAGGAAAGATTCCAAGATTCTACTTTTGGTAAAGCTTCAGAATAAAGAAGGAAACAAAGATTAAGGTACTATTAAGGGCATGAAGCTTACGTTGATGAAGAGATTAGGTTTCCTATCTAGAGTATAAGTCGTCACTATATAGCATCACATATAGATATTTTTGGGTTTATTACTTATATATTGTTCCTCCTCCTTAATGTTAATAGGAAGAACCAGCTAGAGTTACTAGTGTTGAAGTAAAGAAAGAAATGGCAATGGCTTCTTAAAAAAGTGACAAAAAAGATTATCGAGGTTGTGCCATCTAACCTCATTTCCTTATAGAGTACCAATAAGAGTTGTATTTAGACATCAAGGACTTAATATAAAGTCAATTATTGATAGTAAAGTAACTTTAACAAGTGGAAGAAAGATCGTCACCCTTTTATAATTGTAGGAGATGAGAGTTGCTAAAGAAAAACATATGAAGAAGAAAGCAAAAGAATATAAACACACAACACTCTGGAGTTAGTAAGCCATCTTGATATAAATGTGGAAATAATTATGATACTTTTAATGTTAATATTGATGTAGTCTTTGATATTGTTAGGCATTAGAATTATAAATTTTGGATTGTTAATAGGCTTATGCCTTTTTGGAATGTTAACTAACTACTAGAATTATAATTGTTTTTTTAGGAGTAGGGGGAAAGATTCCCGCGATGGATATATTAAACCGCAGGATTGTAGTATCCTCAGGGTCGCTCAGTGTAGACTCCTATCGCAACTAGCAACGAGAAAAGCCAGTGTTTTAGATACTAGCAGATTATGGTCACCATCAGGTATAAATATTCGTGCCATTTTTTATACTCTTTTAACCTGCATCACTATTATCCTATCACATCTGCATATGAGTTTACCGGAAACAACTTCTCTATTATGTAGGGGTAAGACTGCGTATTATCAGGCCTCTCCAGATCCCACTTCACTGTGGGACTTCGGGGTATGATGATGATGATGAAGAACTAATTGGTATATCAATATTTTGATGTTAGGAGAACAATGTTTATCCCTTATGCTTGCCAATATATTTGACTTATTTTTGTCTATTGGTGTATCATTTTAATTGAAAGTTAGAGAATTCCTTTTTTACATTTTCTTTTGTTGATTTTATACAAGATGTGTTGCAGTGAAAATTATACACAATTAGGTAAGGTAATTGAAGGCTACAAATATTTTAATACATAAACATGATCTTTCTTCTTCTATTGGTTGCCAGATAAATAACTAGCAAGTTAAACAATAAAAATGACAATATGGACATCACCAAATTAGAATATGTGTAATTTACTAGCATAGAAGATACAAACAAAAATGAAATCTAAGATAAAGTGGTCCCTTATTCCACTAGATCATATGTAAAATACTTAAATCTATTCTAATGGACAACATACAAGCCACTACGAAAATTACTTCATCTTCCTCTTTAAGATCTACATCTTCCTTATATTAGAACCATTCTTCTTCTCATCAAGTAGCAACTTTGTTAACATTTAATTCACAAGTAAGCTTATGCTGACTAACCCAATGAGGCCATACACCACACTCTTATGTTTTTTGACTTGTTCTTCATATGACGTGTTCTACCTCAATAACTTAAAAATTATTTGGGTAGCTTTTGAATGCATAAGAGGATCAATCTACTTCAAAAATCACACGTGCCCTTGAAGTTATGTTTATGTATTATTGGTAATGATTAAGTCATTTTCTGTTAACAAATTATTAGAAAATAATAAAATCTTGTCGTATTATTGATATAGATATTACATGATACAATGTATGTTGTTACATGGCATAATTTTTGTTTTGGTTGTACCATTTAATACAAGTAATATAACGTCATTTCGTCATTTTCAGTTAGGTTTTTTAATTGAGAATGATGTCAAAGGATTTGAGTGATGCAAAATCATAACTTTAGGGAGTAAATGATAATTTTTAAAATTCAAGAACTAAAGTGAAAAAAGGTCTAAATAACATGAGGCCTCAATATAATTAATCTAAAATAAAATAATATTTAAGTAGGTTAGTTGTATAAATTTTACAAATAGGGGAGGTAAACTCTACCTAGTATATGTCTCATAAGATACAAACAACCCCCTTAGATTCGTCTTTGTCCAATAAATTTTTGTGACTAGCACTCTTTATAGTTGCACACTCCTGTTCCAACACCATGTCTTCTTTGTCTTTCTTTCTTTATAAGTTTTGATCTTCTTTAACTTTTCCTTAAGGATAGCAATCCACTTCGATCTTAGCTTGGCCCAACCCGACCAAGCTCAAAGTCAACAGGCCACAAGCCAAGATTTCTTAGTCCGACTATGGGCTGAGGGTTGGGCCACGAGTTGGGCCATTGGCCGAGCCACGGACCAATCATCTCATGACCCGGCTCGGCCTGACCCATTGCCATCCTTACTTTTCTTCTGTAAACACTATAAAACAACAACACAAGCTTTTCATGTAATTTCATCAAATTTATAAAAACTTCTTGTGTTTAAAAAATATTTGTTGGAAGCTTTTATGTTTTGTGAAAAATCCAAAGTCAACCATTCTATTATGTTGTATCACTAATTCTGAATTAAGTAACAATTTCCAGATACATTGAAGTGTTACATAAGTCATGAGCCACATACTTTAGAGCAAACTCATTTATCTGACATAATAGGATTATTGCAAAATAAGTCATTCATGAATAAATGGATATTAAGCCGAAGTTCATGACAAAAACTTGACTATTTAAAAAAACAAAATTTTAATTAGTAAAATCAATTAAAAGATTGATTTATTTTACCTTTTAATAAATATATTCAAATAGAAAAGGAAAATCTAAATGATTAATCTTCTTTATAAATTAATCTACTATTACTACTCCAACACTTAATTCTCACAAACACATATTCTAGTTCTTGGCCTTTTGCAATTATTTTCATAGCTTTTTAATTTATAGTATTATTACTTGTTAAGATTCTTTACAAAATTTTATTAAATTTAAATAGTCATACTGAGAGCACGCCTTGGAACAATCTGTAAAGTTGTTCCTTTGTGATCTAAAAGTCACATATACCAATTGCATAAAAAAACATAAAATACAAAGAAAAAATTGCATAAAATTGATATCCCTCCTTTTATACTTTGCGAGGAGTCTAGTTGTTGACTCATCATGTGACTACTTATCAATGACATGTCTCTACAATAGCCACTGTAGTTCAAGGAAATACACAGTTTGATTTCATAATAGTTCAGGAGAATAGTATTACACAACCCATTGAAGTCTAAGAAGTAAGAAAGGGGAAGAACAAGGTTAAAAAAGAAAACTGACGAATTTACAACTAGAAAACATGAAATCAAGAACAGCTGTACGTATACCTTAAATTCACACATACGAATTTAATAACAGTATTCAGAACCACATACAAGAGAAATGAAAGATTAAATGGAGGTAAGCTCCCAGCACAATAAATGAGCATTAAATATCAACTGCAGCAGCCCCCAGCTTGAGAAGAAGAACCGTCTCTGCCTCCAGATGGGCCTGGAATTCCGCCATATCCAACTTTTATTCCATAAGACTGCACAAGACAACAAATTATCATCCACACCATCCTTAACTCTTGCTCAATTACTTTCTCGCTATGCAAGAAATATAGCAGTTCTAATCTCTAACTAAATGCTGAATCCATCTTAAACTGGCTAATAATAAAGTAGAATGGTTCTTGTCAAGAGAATCACAAGGCAAGAAAGTAACATAGAATTGTAATTACCTTAAAAGCTCATATATGATAAATATGCTAAAAATAACAATATTTGTATATTTTCATGTAGTTGCATAAAATAATAGAAACAATTATTAAAAATTCATTTTTTAAAAAGAAACGACAAAGTTAGAGAAAAAGAAATAGAATGAACATGTTATAAAGAGCAAACTAACCTCATTTGACACATCAAAAACTCCATCCTGGATTTTCTTATATATTGTTGCAGCAGTTTTTATGAATGCCTGCAAAGGGAAAATTGCAATTATGAAAATCTAAAAGACTATTTTTCACATCAAAAAGAGAAACTTTTCATAGACAACAACCCTCAGAAACCCCACGTGTATCATGTTTCCTTACCTCCTCGACATTCTGGGCAGTTTTTGCAGAAGCCTCCATGAAGATCAAACCATGTTCCTTTGCAAATTGTTCTCCTTCCTCTGTGCTCACAGCTCTTCTATGAGCGAGATCACACTTATTACCAATAAGCACAATAGTCATATTTGCATTAGCATGCTGCCTTGCATCCTCCAGCCAGCTAGCCAAGTGATTAAAGGTTTCTCTCCTGCGAGGGACACAACCATGTGTCAATGCTAACTATGCCACCACAAAGGTCTATAAGAAATATCCTTAACTACTAAGGGCAGTCTGTCACTTCAAACTGATAAAGGCTTAAATTTTAGTGATTGCAATTGCCCTGACCAACACCATACATGCCAGAGCCTAACCAATGTTCATTATTCTGATGTCTTGACAATGCAATGATGACCTCTGACTAGTATATTAATACCTAGGAGATACAGTATGCGCCAAAATCTGCTAAGAATGTCTCATATGGATAACTGATCAGGGTAATTCAGCTAAAACAAGTTTAAGGAAATATCAGAAAATAACTATAGAAAGCTTCAACATTTATCCAAACTATCAAACTATAACCCCATTTTATGAACAACCACCTATGTTCGCACCAGTTAATATGGCATAACATGCACATATAGAAAACGAGTTTATTATTAGAGCACCCAATAAATTTATAAATAAGCAAAACAAAACTAAACATACCTTGTAATATCATAGACAAGCAACGCACCAGCAGCACCTCTGTAGTAAGATCTTGTAATAGATCTGAAGGATTCTTGACCAGCCTGTCAAATTGTGAAAAGATTTAATTATGAAACTCCATGTTGACATCCACATTGCTTATGCAAAAGCAAGACACACATCTTCGAACTCTATAACTGCAGGTTATACATCATGAAAGATTGAATTTGACAAAACATCAGCACAATCCAATGGGTATAATCAGTTTGGGGCTTTCACTATATAGTTACATTCACTATAGCTTTTGCACATGTTCCAACTCTATAAACGCAATTAGACAAAACATCAGCAAAAGTATAATCAATTTGGGGCTTTTCACTGTATAGTTATATTCACTTTAGCTTTTGTTTTAGTCCAATTATCTCAAATACTTATCAATTATGAAGGAAAACAACCTTTTCTCCTTTCAATTGGAATAGCAATCAATGTGAAAATAAGTCTCTTTTGACAAACATATCCATATATATATGTGTGTGTGTACATGTATACAACAACAATTAAAACGTTAGCTTTCATTCATAGTTCCTAATTGTTTCAATAATTACCGTGTCCCAGATTTGGAGCTTAATAGGTTTGTTGTCCATGGTGATCATCCGTGCCCCAAATTCCACTCCAATCGTCAAATCATGCACCGGTTGGAACCTCTTGTCCGTAAATTGTAGCAACAGACACGATTTCCCAACGCCTATACACCACAAATTCACCAAAAACCTAAGCCCCAAAGAAACCAAAATCGCAAAAATTCGACAAAACAAATTAGTAAACCGATAAATCGAGAGGAGATAATTACCAGTATCGCCGATTATGATATACTTGAAGAGATACGCGTATGACATCTTCTTAGTAATGGATTACAAATCGATGTAGTACCCAATCAAATCAAAACTGAGGAGTCCAGAAAATTGAAAACTTTCCTCTGGATTTGAACTCAAGACTTGAAACAAAATCAACCCCAGTAAGAAAACGAGTCAATCATAAATTATACAAACTATATATAGACAAGTGTATAAATAAAGAGTTGATGTGACAGAGAAATGAAGAAGAAAGTGTTAAGGAAGGAATGAAAGAAAGAGAGTTCAATTCTAAATTTGACAAAAAGCATGTGAAACCGAAACTGTGACAGTTGTCTTAAAAGGCAAACGAATTTATATTAGATTATAGTTTACTTTGTCTTGTAATAATTTCATGAGATATTATGCTCATTTTATTTTAGGAAAATAAGGAGAATGATTTTTTTTATTTAGTTAAATTTTAAAATTTTAAAATTAAGCCCGTTGATAATCGATATTAGTTAATTACAATGTTTTAAAAACCGAATTAGAAGTTAAACTGATAAAGAAAGAAGTTTAAGGTTTAAAATATTTAACTGATATTATATCATTATAAAATCAGTTAAAGATTGAATAAAATTAAATAATTCGAAACATTATCATATCAATATTTAATAAAATAAAAATTTAAAATATGATTAAAAGATATTATATTTACCTATAAATTTTTTTTGTTTAATTGAAAAAAGTATTAAATGAAAACTAATTGATTTATTTTAGTTTATAAGAATTTATTAATTTACAACAATTATTCAATTAATTAATAAACTAATCGGTTTTAATAACAAGAATTAAGTAAATAGAACTAAAAACTTGAAAACTAAACTGAAAAATTAGACAGTTTAAAGTTTTTATAGTTAAACCGATTGAATCTTTTAATCATTAGCAGAAGATTAGTTGACCAAGAAAGATTAACATTAAATATTATTAAAATAAGACGACTTCTTTTTATTAATTAATAATACAATTGCATAATGTCAACTTCTTCAAATTTTGTGCATGTTGTTGTTGTCTAACGAGACATAATTAGTTGGCATAATAAAGTCATTTAACTAAGTTTGAATTCTAAAAACACTATAAGAAGAATTTAATTATTTGGTTCAGTATGTCAAACTTGATCTAAAGCAAGAAAAATTTACCTGATTAAGATGGGTAATTATTGTACTTATTACACGTTTTTGGGACTTGTAGGCGTCGATGTTTGACTTAAACCCAACAAGTTGATGGGCTTATCCTCCCAAATGTTAGGTACTTGTCACTCTAATTGCTTTTATGGTATAGTAAGAAGACCCCTTTCTACAGGGGGTCAACCTTATCTTAATTTTGGAGTAATGATTGTGTGGTCGTAAAAAAATTAAAAGAAAAGAAAAAAAAGAAGAAAGCAGTGTAGTAACTATTAACTTAAGAAATCATTTGTAATACATTTTGAAATTCTTACTATCTTCCTTATTTTATTATATTTTAACATTTCTTGTTTATCCCGTAGTTTTGTTATTATCTCTTATTAACTAAAAGTTCTTAAGCTTTATACTTTATGAAGTTGAATTCTTGTCTAAGCTTGTTTTGTCCTTTAAAGAACTTAAGAAGGAAATAAAGAGACAAGATCCTGGTTTATCATTTTTTAGAGTAAGCACGTAAGAGAGTGTATGAGAAAGTTCTTTTCACTGACCTTTCTTACAGCTTTTATATATGTCTACTAACATTGCGTTTGGATACTGTCCTCGCGCCCGGGGACAGTGGACAAGACAGAGTTTTTCTGTCTTGTCCGGCGTTTGGTTAGCTGTCTCCTTGAGACTGGT
>JAOTBA010000203.1:4556920-4570964 GCA_025629845.1 Erythroxylum squamatum
GTACCGACCGGTACCGGTACAGTTCCGTTCCAGAGCTCAATCCGGTACCGAGCCCGGTACGGTATTCATAACATTGAAGCAGACTAACAAATCAAAGAAGAGAGGTTTAGATATATTAGAAATCATACATATGGAAAGTTGTTGTCCAGATATGGACTCGTATGGTCAGAAATACTTCATCTCATTTATAGATGATCGTTCACGATCTATGTATCTCTATTTGCTTCATAACAAGAATGAAGCACTAGATGCTTTTAAAATGTTCAAAGTAGAAGTAGAGAAACAATGTGGTAAAGCAAATTAAGATCATGAGATCTGATAGAGGTGGAGAATATTATGATAGATATACTAAAGGTGGACAAGCACCTAGTCCATTGCAAGGTATCTTTAAGAAAATGAGATAGTAGCCTCATACATTATGCCTGGATCTCCGGACCAGAATAGTGTCACAGAAAGAAGAAACCAAACTTTGTTTGACATGGTACGGAGCATGTTGAGTAGCTCAAAACTTTCCAGGTCCTTGTGGACTAAAGCTCTTAAGACAATTGTGTATATATTAAATCGAGTACCAACTAAGACTGTTCCAAAGACGCCATTTGAGTTATATAAAGGTAGGAATATGAGTTTGCAATATATATGTGTTTGGGGATGTCCATCTGAAGTAAGAATTTATAATCCACAAGAGAAGAAATTGGACCCAAGGACCATAAGTGAGTAGTTCATTGGATATACCGAACAGTCTAAGGGATATAGGATCTATTGTCCATCACATCACACTAGAATTGTGGAATCAAGAAATGCAAAATTTCTTGAGAATGACTTGATTAGTAGGAGGGATCAATTTCAAGATACAGTCTCTGATAATGATCATATGGTTACTCAACCTTTCACCTCAAACAATAAGGTGATTATCATTCACAACGATCCACAAATTCAAATAAATGTTGTACAACCAACTATTGAAATTCAACAGCCAACTGTAAACATAAATGACAATAAAGAAATTCCACAAGTTCTTGATAATCTAGTAGATCCAGTTATTTAGGAATTACCTGACAACATTTAGCAACCAGTTGAATAACAGACTCTCCAAGAGAATGTTGGTGCAATATTAAGGAGATATACTAGAACAAGAAAATCAGCTATTACTAGTGATTATGTTGTATATCTACAAGAATCTGATTACAATATAGGAGCCGAAAATGATCTTGAAACCTTTTCACAAACCATGAGTTGCAATAAATCAAATTTATGGTATAATGCTATGAAGGAAGAAATGAATTCTAAGAAGAATAACGATGTTTGGGATCTTGTTGAGTTGCCTAAAGGAGCAAAACCCATAGGTTGCAAATGGGTATTTAAGATAAAGAATGACTCATTAGGCAATATTAAGAGATAAAAGGCAAGACTCGTTATTAAATGATTCACTCGGAAGGAAGAAATTGATTACACAGATACATTTTCTCTTGTGCCTAAAAAGGATTCACTTCGTATAATTTTAGCATTAGTTGCTCACTTTAATTTAGAATTGCATCAAATAGATGTGAAAACGACTTTCTTAAATGGTGACCTAGAAGAAGAGGTTTATATGAAACAACCAGAAGGATTTTCCTCTACTAATGGTGATCATTTGGTTTGCAAGCTTAAAAGATTTATATATGGATTGAAACAAGCATCCCGCCAGTGGTATTTGAAATTCCATAGTGTTATTTCATCATTTGGTTTTGAAGAAAATGTCGTAGATTAATGTATATACCAAAAGGTTAGTAGGAGTAAAATTTGTTTTCTTGTATTATATGTGGATGACATATTACTTACAACCAATGATAGGGGTTTGTTACATGATGTGAAACAATTTCTCTCTAAAAATTTTGAAATGAAAGATATGGGTGATGTGTCTTATGTCATTGGCATTAAGATACATCGAGACAGATTCTGTAGTATTTTGGGTTTATCTCAAGCAACCTATATTAATAAAGTTTTAGAGAGATTTCAAATAAAAGATTATTCACCTAGTGTAGCATCCATTGTGAAAAGGGATAGGTTCAATTTGGACTAATGCCTTAAGACATGATTTTGGAAGGGAGCAAATGAAAAACATTCCTTATGCTTCTACAGTCGGAAGCTTGATGTATGCTTGGGTTTGTACAAGACCTAATATTGCATTTGCTGTTGGAATGTTAGGCAAATATTAGAGTAACCCAGGATTAGATCACTGGAGAGCTGCAAAGAAAGTATTGAGGTACCTTTAAGGGACCAAAGATTACATGCTTATGTACAGATGTGCTGACAATTTGGAGGAAACAAGGTACTTAGATTCAGATTTTGCTGGGTATGTTGATTCACGGAAATCAACATCAAATTATATTTTTATCATAATGCGTACTCTACCTTCCTTTTAGGGTATGAATGATCTTGGAACTTATTTAGAGTGAGACAAAGATAGATTTCATCTTTGATTGCCATCATTATTCTAAGTAGAAGAAGGTAAAACTGGCAAGATTTTGTCAATGACTAGTTCGATAACTAATTTATTTGATAATGACTTACAATAAGGTTTCGTATCTAGTGCACAAGTTTCAATTTACACAAGTGTCTCAAAAGGAACACCTCGAGGCAGTCATGCAGATGCGGATGGTACTCTACCTAAACGAGTAACCTCGGATAAGGAATCTTACTACATATCGATAGTGGCCTGAGCCTATATGCCTACTGCGATTTTGTTTGAACGAGCTAGTCAATCACATAGTGATTAGTGACGAGACATTTTAGTATGCTAGGGCAATCACATTTATCCCAGAAGATGAAAAAGTAGAGCACCATATCTTCGTTTTCAGTAGTCATAATATCATGTGATGACAGCAACTACTAACGAGTTGATTTGGTTAAAGTCTTTGTTGTCATTCTTGATGATGGTTTACGATAGACCAATGAAGTTATATTGTGACATTTAGTCTACTATCCATATACCAGTGAATCACGTGTTACATGAATGAACTAAATACATCAAAATTGATTGTCATTATATTATGGAGCAACTCTAGGTTGAGAATAATGTTATGATCCATTTGCAATCACTGGTTCCACTGATAGACATTTTCCTTCTTGCCACTTGGCTATTTTTATACTTGCTTTCCTTTGGTTCTCATATTGAAGTGCTGATGCTACTAATTTAATAAGCTTGATTACGTACCATCCAGGAATCAAAATCATGGATTTTGAAACTTGTTCATGATGTGTTTAATATAAAAGAATTGAGCACTGTATACTCGTAGTAAAAGACTTAGTGAAGGCCTAGCTCCGTTCTTTTTCAGCACATGAATGTTTGCTTTCTGCTGACACAAATTCTAATTTTAATTTGTACTTCAGAAGAATCACAACAAGTTGGATACAAAGAAAAAACATCTGTTCTTGGAGAGGCATCAGATCCTCCGACTAAATTAACCTTTTCTAATCTTATTTTCGTCCTAAAATTACATCGTTTTATATATAAAAAAATATAAAATCATGTCGTTTTTTAATAAAAACAAGGTTGGAAGAGGATCTGAACCCTCTTGGAGAAGAGTGTTTGAGTTGTTGTACTGAGGATAGAATTTATTATAGTGGTCATTGATGGCTGAAGAGAAATCAAGACTAAAACATCTAAAGGCACAGAAGAGAACGTTGTAGTCGATCTGCAAAAGGGCTCTCAAAGTTGCCACCCTCTTCATGGCTTATAAGTTGAAATTGAAATTTTCAAAAAACATATTGTTTTTTCATTAGTTTAATATTATTTATGTCAATATAAATGAAAATAAAAGCTAAACATTAATGTAAATGTGTAAAAAGGATATCTCCATGAGGCCTAACTACAATATCTACTAAGTTTCTGTTTCTACTAAATTTCAATATTTAATTGTCTAACTCTGAATCTATTGATCTGCTCGAACAATGATTGGACTCCTAACATAGTGATGACCATCTGTCCAATGTAGCGCTCCAATCAGGTACTCCATGGCTGCAGGCTTCGACTTAGCCTCCAATGTTAACTTAAAACTTAGTTCCTCACCAACTCTCTCAAACTTCAAACAACTCGGCTCCACTTTGACTGAAATTCCATGAGGTTCAATAATTCTGGGAACATACGTTCCTGGTTTTCCAACGTTTGTTACCCTCCTACTGAAGGTGGCTTTACCGGTGAACGATAAGGTGGTAAACGAAGGGTAGTTAAAGTCTAGGAGACTGGCTGATTCTGGACATTTGTACGGACGTGGACCTTGATTGAAAGCTTGGAGCATTGTGTCATTATAGCCAATGGCACAAAGAAAGTGGATGTAGTCATACTCAGACATGTCATAGACCAAGCCTGGATCCATGGCGCGGTTTGGTCTAATATATCCTGAACCGTGGGTAAACGGAATTGATTCCGAGGAATCCCAATCAATCATTGTATGGTGCCAGTTGTCCCTTGTTCTTGCTGCGTTTGGTGGGGGTAAAAGAACGTGTCGGTCAGGAACAAATTCTGGGGGTTTTTACTGGGGAAAAGAGCAGAATCAGAGATCTCACCTGATGTCGTTATTGCGGATCGGATTGCAGCTGGACTCCAGTCGGGGTGGAGTGTTTTCAGAAGGCCAACAACCCCAGAAACGTGAGGACAAGACATAGATGTTCCTGATAGTCGCTCGAAGGGAACCCTACGGTCATCACCTTCTTCTCTTGCTACAGCTAGACTATATGCAGCTAAGATATCCACTCCTGGTGCGGTAACATCTGGCTGCAGAAGAATGCAAGAAAATTATTTGTTGGTGATTGTTAGTCGATCATTGCAAGGTAGCCAGAAGATGACATTGTTGGGCAACTGTCAAACCTTGAGAATATCTGGTGTAACATAATTAGGACCTCTGGATGAGAATTCAGCAGGAGAAGGAGCTCTCAGGTCAAATTTTGTCTCGGCATTTGTGATATATCCCACAGGATTACTGATACATAATTTACAGGAGACATTGCGTAAACAGAAAACAGAACTTGTATTAAATCATTTGAACAATAGAGAAGTAAAGAAAAAGAAAAGTGTAATACTCTGTAGAATTGAGATAGGCAAAGATGACTTGACTACTTTTGTAAGTAACATGAGTAGCTGGGACAAAATGGGGATCGGATTCGAGATCATCTCCAAATTCCTCTGTATTGTACAAAATCATCCCAACTGCACCTGCTGCTGCTGCTGCTCTGCTCTTTTCTTCTCTTCCATTATAGCCCCTCATACAAAGAATAATTTTACCCTCTGCCTTACAAGGATCCAATGATCCTTGATAACAATAGCCACTTCATAACAAACACAAACACAATGGCTTATCAAAGCAGTGTATATGCACGAAACACTCAGAACCATACGGAGTCTAAATTGGTGAGCTCCAAGTAATTGAGGACACTTACGCATCTGCAGAGGATACATTAGCAGCGTTCAGCTTATCTGCTGTGACAAGTGGATAGAATTTGTTGTCAGGAGCAGTGGTGTTTGTAAGACTCAATCCCTGAGTGTTGAAAAAACAAGAAGAAATCAAATGAATCTTTAAAGAAAAGGAGACAAAGGGCTTTGATTGAGAACGAAAAACGGTAATAAACTTGCACCTTTAGGCGTTCCCCGTTTCCAAGTACTACAAAATTCGTGATCTCACGATCAATAGTACCAGCTGCAACAGTTATCATCCAAGGTGCAGCATTTGAGACAGTCCACCAGTCTGGTCCTGAATTTCCAGCGGAGGCCACGACAACAACGTTATTCTTAACTGCATGAAACGACCCGATTGCCAAAGAGTCCTCGAAGTAGTCCATTGGAGGACCGCCAAGAGACATAGAAAGCACGTCAACACCATCATTAATGGCGTCATCAAAGCCCTTCAGGATGTCACCGTCCATGCACTCTGCATCGCGGACTTGTGGCCAACACACCTTGTATGCAGCAACTCTAGCCTTCGGTGAGCCACCTTTGGCAGTTCCGTTGCACTTTCCAAAGGTACTGGCTCCGGGAACAAAGTCTCCAGCAGCCGTGGATAGCGTGTGAGTTCCGTGGCCATCAAAATCACGGGGAGATTTCGTCTTGGGATCGACAGGACCGCCTATAGCATTTTCATAGTCTTTGCTGTAGAACCTTGCACCGATAATCTTCCTGAAAAGCCAGAATATTAAAAAAAAATTACTCTGACAGGCACTACTGCTTACATTTATAAACTGTGAGGTGCAAAGTAGATGTTATACTTGTTGCAAGGGACTCCCTCCCTGGTGTTATTCTGACATATGCCATAGTATCTTGATGGTACTGGTCCATAACCTTCATCACTGAAACTCTTTGATTCAGGCCATACACCTGACAGAAAAATCCAAGTCAGTTATGTTTTTCAAAATATCATATCAGTGACCTCTGACGAAAAAGTTAATTACCAGTGTCAAGGTTGGCTATGATGACGTCTTCACCGTATCTGGCTCTATTCATGAGAGCTTTTGCATGGATGACACCATTCTTTTCCTGATTCAAGAACTCCCATGAGTGTGTTGTATGCAGCTTCTTTCCCCGACTCGGGAAAACTGACACAACGTTTGGATGCTCTGCGGTGCCATTTTTAATCATTCACCGTTAAAAACAAAATATTTACAGAAAATAATGCCAAAGCATTATGTTGAGTGCATGTTCTTACGTGCAATTTGAGCAGCCTCTTCTTCTTCCAAAAGGGCAGAGAAGCCATTGATGTGTTTGTTATACGAGTAGATGATTGCTTCTTTAGCCTTTTCAGTACTACAAGAATAGTCATTGTGGTTTAACGTTGGTTTAAGGTACATGCTTATAGAATCATTTTAGACAATAAAAAAGATGTAGAAACAGTTTATTCTTAATCATACCTTTTTAAGAAGGATGCAAGAAACTCATGATGAGAATTTGTTGCTCTCTCCTGATGTGAATCTGTAACTTGACGACCATAACGACTATGTTCATGAGCTCCCAAGTACACTATATACGACTTTTGACAACAAAAACAATAGAGGATACAACGATCAGAAACAGAAATTATGTACGTAAAGAAAGAGCAGAAATACATGCAGATAACAGATTACGTACCTTTTTGACGGCGAAAGTAGGTGACAAGGAACAAAGGGTTAATGACAATAATATAAGAAAACGAAGACTTGGAAACGGCATTCTGCTTCTTTTTAAGATTCCCAACAAAGAGGGGGAAAAGAACGAAGAAAGACTGGTCCCCTTCTCTGTTTATATGCTGCAACACAAGTTAAGGAATCGTGTAAAACTCCAGTAGTAGATGCACCTTGAACTTGGAAGAAGATTACTCTTATCTAGATTAAATAGGAGATAGAGATTTTCCTTTTCAAATATATCAATAATCATATTATGTTTAAAGGAAATTGTTTCGGATAATAGTATTGTACTTCAAATTAAACATAACGTTAATAAAAATATTAAGAATAATGAATTACAAATAATAGAAATAACCATAAAGTCGATCATCCCCTGAATTTGATCGAGGCTGTTACTGAAACATTCTTATAAAATTCTGGTTTTTAGAATAATTTCTTTCAATTAAATGTTTAACAATTTAATTTTTCTTAAGAACTACATATAAACAATTTAAAACAATATGCCGGAATACTTGGTTAAAAGAATTAAAAGGTTGAGGTTTTTTACGTAAAAACAATGTTTAAAAAATGGAATGGTTCGAACGGTTTAATTATGAAAATCTTAAATTAATCAATTTTTTGATTTAATTTATTTTAATAATTGTTGCTGTTAAAAATAAATTAGTGGTCAATTCTCGTTAATTAATTGATTTTTATAAAATAAAATAAGCTAATTAATTTTTATTTAATAGCTTTCCATTAAAATTTAAATTGGAGATATTTCCTTTAATTAGAAACAATATATATATTAAGGAAGTAAAGAATACAAAAATTTACATAAGTAAGCTAATTTATATGACCTATGTCTATAAGTAAAGAAATAAATTCTTTTATTATTATGGAAAAGATAATACAAAGAGAAGTATGACAATAATTTTACACAACTTCTCTCAAAAGTTCTTTTTAAAAGTTATCTCATAAGTCTGTATTTGCAAATCCTTATCAAACCATTTATAGATTAGGGTTATTAATAAAAAATCTTATTACCATAAAACTTTATTATCACAAAATCCAAAGGTTAGTGATATTCTATTCCAACATAAGCTTAAGTTCATTGAAATTTTACTTACATAGATGTCTAATGGCATTCAAACTCTATTTCAGGAAAAGCCTAAGGTTAGTGAAAGTTTATTTTACTAGAATTTAAGACATATCACAATTTCTCAACTTAGAATTGAATTCAAACACTTCTTGCCATAGAAACTCCTAAGGCTTGAGTGAACATTCACCAAATCTAAATTATGCTTGAACTTTTTTGTTATCAATGACTTTATGTTAACAGCATCCTTCAAAGCATGAACTTTTTGCAACAAGATATGACTAAGTTGACTTTTTGCAACAAGATCTAACTAAATACAATCAATTTGATTTTGTGAAATTTTACTTTCTTCATTATAGCGTCCATTTGTCTAAGTTTCACTTGGCTTTCTATAGTTCCTATAAAGATAGTTTTATCTCCATCACCGATGGTCAAAGCATACGATACAAAAGTCTCCTCAATCATATCTCCTTGGCAGCTTGGTGGTCCTTCTCACTCTATACTTACTTATAACTTATTGATGCTTTCTTTTTAACATTATTCTATTTCCTGAACTAGAATTTCTAGCCACCTTAGCATCTGTTTCAGGTTTTTGAGTACCACTTTTGAACCAGTGAGCAACTAGTGTTGCTTACATTGATCTTATCACATCATTCCCATTTCTTTGACTCAATATATGTCACTTTCAAATACTTTATCCTTAAAAGTTATCATAGAACTTTGACAATACACACAAAACTTACAAGAGTTTACTTTCTTGTGTTTGAAATCCTTCAATTAGCTTCCCTTATGAAGTTTCATCATCTTTTAATCACTAAGATGACTCATTTGCATATGACACACTTCAATATCATCTTTCTTTCTTGAAGATTGAGACATAGTCACTGATCTCATTATTGTTTTTCTAATTAAAAAATAGATGTCATATTGTAAATTTCTTTTTATTACAGTAAACCCTTTACTAGTTGCTCATCATCACTAGAAAACTTATCCTCTTGTCTATCAATAGTACTTTTAAAAATCATTTTTTTTCTAAAGTTTAGAAATATATCAACATTCAATATTATGACAATTCCATCATGTATCTTGATTTATATTGAATCACTTCCTTTGACAGTAGGCCCTCTATCATCACCCAATCTGACAATACTATTTTATTTTTTAAAAGAACATAACCAAATCCTTTTTAGAATTCACATAATAAGTGACATAATGTCTATCACCCTTCCAATAGCTTTAGCTTAGATTTTGATCTTGACTATTATTTGTTTTCATAACTCTTTTCCTTATTTTTTTTCCTCTACTGATAACTAGAAACAAATTTGATTCATATTTATACATGTCAGATACCTTTTTCTTCAATTCCTTAAACTATCGGACATTATTGGTTAAAAATAGTCTCTTTACCATAAACTGAGCAAGGAACACAAAAAGATTATGATTTGATTCTCATCTTTAATTTAAACTCTAACACCTTGTAGATTCTAAATGATTCGATTAAAATTTCAATATGATTTTTCTCCTATGAACTTTCTGATATCTTCAAGGTATATAAACGTTGCTTTTAATATAAACGATTTGTAAGCGATCTCTTTTAATACCTACTTTCAAGTCGTTTTCACAACTAAGTAACACTAGTTTCATCAACCACTTCTCTCGTGACCTTGTCTGCCAGACTCAAGTATTGTGCTATGTACCCTCATATAATCTTTTCCTTCTCCAATGCCTCCAAATATTTTGGCAAATTTCTCTTCTCCCTCCAACGCTACTATACTTTCCTATTGAAGAAGGAACACTCCCATCTTAATCTTCTATAAAGTAAAATTATTCGATCCATTGAATTTATCATATCAAACTTATGAAGGGACATTCAAATAGCAAATCCTATATTTGTAAAGATAACCTTAGCTTTGATACCAATTATTATAATATCAGTTGTTTTGATATCAATTGTTATGATATCAACTACTTTGATACCAATTATTATAGAAACAAAAGCAATATGGATGAAAAATAAGGAAGTAAAGAGCACAGGAATTTTTGTAATTCGACTAATCTATGTAACTTATATCCATTGACAAGGGGATAGGTTATTTTATTACTGTGATAAAGATGATACACAGAGAAAGTATAACAATAACGTTGCACAACCTCTCTCAGAACCATTATTTATAGACTAAGATTGTATGTGAAAAAATAAATTACAGTGGAGGTACTGTATTGATATTTTATTTCCACATAAATTTAAGGTCATTGAAAGTCTGTTTTTATAGATGCTTATTGATACTAA
Organism: Erythroxylum squamatum; assembly: GCA_025629845.1. Lineage (NCBI taxonomy): Eukaryota > Viridiplantae > Streptophyta > Magnoliopsida > Malpighiales > Erythroxylaceae > Erythroxylum > Erythroxylum squamatum. The sequence continues at coordinate 4,567,417 of JAOTBA010000203.1, forward strand.
AACTCCATTTTATTAGAAGTCTAAGATTATTGAAATTTAAGGGATATCTTACAAAGACCTATCAATATTTTTAGAAAGACTCAACTATTTGAATTGTGTATTAATAATAAACTCAATTGAGAGAAATTTGTCTGTTAAACTTAAAACAATATAGAGTTATTTTATGTTTGTGAGACGAATTAATAAAACAAAAATGTTAGTTTACTCTACTCAAGAGTGCCTACAAATTTCACAACAGTGCGGTTTGGCACAGCTCTATTTAGGATAGGAGCGAATAAATGGGAAACACAGCCCCCTTTTACAAATTTTAAGATACTTGTTTTTGTTCCTATCATATATACCTCACAATCGGAAGTTGACGTGTAGATTTTCTCTTATTTTTTTTCTTAATGAAATTAAATGTTCGTAAATGTTAAGATTATTGGAACACTCGTCCATATCATCTATGTCATTAATTTGATTATAAGAGTTGTTCAGGTATAATTTGTCTCTGAGAAGCAGATAGTGGAAATTAATATTTAGGAATTCAGGAAACCTGTCTTAGAACCACATGTTCTGCAGTATTACGACATATTATCTGATTTGGTTTGTTATGAAATTGAATATCAAAGGTTAAATTGAGTTGGAAACTTATCTAGTTATCTTGGTTTTTTTATAAAAAAAAACAGAGTTAAACAGATGTTCATAAGCTTTAATTATCATAACAATTATCCAAATCTCAATACTAAACCTGAAAGAACTTGCAATTTCAAAATTTAAATCACAATCATGAAACCAAATTAAGATTGCATGTGGCAATTTAGAACTTTTTATAAGGAGATTGCATGAACATATTGGCCCCGGTTGCCACTGATTGAGGGTGTAGCATTAACTCCCTTTAGTGAAGTAATTGTAGGAAGAAACCAGTTTGTATCTTCTCACAAAGTTGGGACAGGAGTTGAGAAATCTTCAAGGGCAGCAGTATTACTGATGACAAAAAGGCAGTACTGTAAGAGAAGCATTTATAGGGTTCCAACATCTGATGCTAGAAGCTGACAACTTGCGAACGTAAGCTGTTGCTTTCTTGCAGACGGAGAAACCTAAAGTGAATTAGATGAAGCAAGCAAGAGATTAATTAACTCACATCTGATCATTTTGTATTTGAAATACTAATTGGAGACAGCTAGTTCTATCCAGTGACCACTAGTTTGGTAATGAATGAAAAAAATTACCATAGTGATTCCAAGATTGCATGAAAACAGCAATCTTTGTCACTGGTTGAAGAGATTCGACTAAGAGTTTCTCCTTTTCGCTTGGTTTGTTCCTAGCCACAAAGCTCTCAAAATTTTGTTGACTAGATAAGTGATAGTTCAATAGTAGTCCAAGAATATGACATGTTAAGATGTCTAATATAACGTATTAAGTTAGGATATCATATCATAAGATGCTTTTGAACTTATTATTTAGTGGAATTAGTATTGGACTACCATTTATTATATTTTTCTAAGATTTATCAATTACTAGCACAGTACTTCAACTTGCTTTTAGATGTATGCTTTGGCATTTAGTGCCAAGATTAATGATTTAAATTATCAGTTTTCGTAACATGACAGTTGATGAAACAAGTAACAGTGATAAATTATCATTCATATACTACGCAGACATCACAACATCCACTACTTACGTACAATCCTGCAGATAATCATAATTTGTTTGCATGCTTATTATTTAGAAGAAGGAAAGAAGAAATTAAAGAAAATCACAAATAATACATAAACATGCATACCTTCAACATTTCAAGCGCTGGTATTTATTGTCTCTGAACTAATGCTTTTTGGCTAGCAGTGGTAGGTCTGCTAGAATTTGTGTACATCAGATGTGACAATTTTAACATGCACACTTCGATTCAGATGTAAATGAAACTTAGTTTCTTACGAAGATAGAAGTCGTCATACGCTTGAAATGGAGATATAGAGTGCCTGGCCTGCTCTTAATAGCTAGGAATACACATGGTGCTGTGTCTATCGTCTGATAATAAGTTGGAGCCTGCCAGACTCCCCGTATGCCAAATAGGAAGGTCGCCAACATTTTTGACAAAAACTTCTTACATGGCATTCAGGGAGCCAGGCAGAGCACTTCATTTTCAGACAAAAAAACTACCGGCCAGCTGATAATCATCACCTCTGTCTGTCTGAAATCTGGAACATACAAGCATTTCATCCATTTTAACATGTCTAATCTAGTCCTACAGTACATTAAGATATATATAACATGCTTATTCATCATCTATACGTCCACTTCTTAACCAACATTTACATACCTCTGCTTGCTACTCATGCCAAAGAAGGTTGAAGATAACAGTACTCAGGCACTAAACACTGTTGTCTCGTACAACAAATGGCTGAGGAGTAATAGCAAATTAATTTCTGTGCAAGAAACATCCTTTTCTCCACGGTGGGAAACAACTAATAGAATGTTGGGTTTTATAGAAATCGGGCAGGGAAAAGAAATAGAGAAAGTTTGAGAAGAGAAAGTACGGAGAGAGACAAAGACAAAAGGAATGGTTGATGTATAGAAAATGAAGGATAGTGGAGAAGGCGGCAGCATAGACTGCAAGTAATATTCAATAGAAAGAGACAAAGCAGCTGCATGGGTTTTACAGGTAACTTTTTTGTTGTTTCTTTCCTTGATAAGGTAAAACCAACAGACCTGTGTTTACTCTATATCCCTCAATTTCTTCTTTCATGATTCATCTGGCTATGTGCCTATTCTTCTGGACCCTTTTCATTTATCTGGTATTTGATTCAGATTTGCATGCAAAACCAATTAATCTACTATATCAATGGAGACAGGAGAATGCTACTTAACCCAGGGTGGTTCTTTAATTTCTTGACAGGGCCAAAACCAGCACGTAATACAGAGACACTATTACAAACGCAGGATGTGTTACTTCTGGACAGCTATCAGGTAATGTGGACAAAATCCTGTCAGAAAAAATTATTAATTATTAGGTTAAACATATTCTTTTACGTTTGAAGATGAAGACAATTGTTGGTTATAGATTACTTCGAGTTACGTTGTAGATACTAGAATAAAAGAAGACGATGATTAAGGGTTTAAGTAATGGAAGATTACTATAAAAAAAAGGAGTTTAATATTAAAAATACAGTGGACATTGTAAAGAGAATCAATTCTAGAGGAAGTAATGGAAGATGATAATTAAGGATATTAAGTAATGGAAGATTATTATAAAAGTGAGTTTAATATTTAAAATATAACGGACCTTACAAAGAAAATCGATTTTAGGGAAAGTACATGGAAGATGATGTTAATGATTAAGTAATGGAAGATTATTATATAATGTTAAAATATAATTAACCTTATAAAGAGAATTGATTTACAGCCCGTTTGGAAAGTGCTGAATTGAATTCAAGTACAGCTGTTTGGAAATATAAAAATGGAATGAATTCAATTCATGCATGTCATTGAAACCCATCTTCTTTATAAATTGAATTCACTCCTTCAAGTATAGGAATTCAATTACATTGAAGCTTAAGGTAGTGTCTTGC
>JAOTBA010000203.1:4592317-4605451 GCA_025629845.1 Erythroxylum squamatum
TATTCAAGAGTGGGCAAGAGATGGAAGGGCACCACGGAATCCACATGAGCTTTATAATAAGAGACACTCATCTGCCAGAAATGTGATTGAACGTGCATTTGGCTTACTGAAAAAAAGATGGAAAATCCTCAGAAATCCATCTTTTTATTCACCAGCCACTCATGTGCACATCATTCTGGCATGCTGCCTTCTGCACAATTTTATTAGGTTGCATATGCGTGCTGATCCATTAGAGCTCAGTCCTCTTGAAGATGAGGATATGCCAATTGGGGAAGATACACCGTTACCTGAATTTCTTGATCGTGTTGAGACAAGTAATGAATGGAGTCAATGGAGAGATGATTTAGCGAACAACATGTATGCTGAATGGAGAAGAAACCATTAAATTGTGAACTTTGTACTAGTCTATAACAGTTTGTATTAAATTTGGTTGGCTTTCATTGTAACTGAATTGAGGCATTGATTATATGTGTGTTCATGCTGTTGACTGCTATTGTACTTCATTACATGTTTCGTTTAATTAAATGTTGCCTTAATTCTACCTACAAAAATGTCAAATATCTTGTCAATTAGTCATTGATGGAAATGGTTTGTCATGGTTTGGGGCATGCCATTGCATGGGTTAGGTGCAATGTCACGGGTTTGGACAGATGCTGAAACAGACGCATTAGTTACCTTCTTGGATGAGGCGGTTGTTGATGGACAGCGAACCGACAATGGACAATTTAAGCCTGGGACTTTCCAAGCGATTGTTGGAAAGATGGTTGAGAAGTTTCCTGGGTGTGGAATTGAGAAGAGACATATACAAAATAAACATAAGAGGCTAAAGGATAAATTTCAGACAGCGTATGATATGTTGCAATGCAGTGGCTTTGGGTGGAACGAAAGCAAGCAATGTGTCGAGGTAGACAGCAAGCAAGTCCTTGACGAATGGATGAGGGTAAGTTGTTTGTATACGCATCATGATAATAGTTATTGTTTATCATGCTAACAATATGTTTCAATTTTTTTCAGAAACACCCTAATAAGTACTATACCCCTGGGAAGCCGTTTCCACTGTACCCTAGGCTTGAGTGCGTCTTTGGGAAAGACAGAGCCACAGGTGCAACATCTCAAGATCCGAGCGATGCTGAGGTTCAGTTTGATGCTGAAGAAAATGAAGCTGATGTACCACAAGCCTCACCAAGTCCTAGTTCCCCATTGACTGCACCAGGACCAGCAGACACTCACGCGACAACTGCAACCGTCCATGTACCATGTGATGTCGCCTCTTCTTCCAACACAGAAGCGAACCAACAAGGTAAAGGGAAAAGGAAGATAAGGGACAATGAAGTGCTAGAAAGCCTAGCTGCCACACTTGCCCGTGCAGCTAAATGCAGTGTGAGGAATGCACAAATCATTGCAGATGCCATGAGGGGGGGGGGGGGGAGACAGCAAATTCCCCAGCTTGGTGACGAGCTTGGGCGGTTGGGTTTCTCCACTAAAGACGTTGTTAGGACAACAATGATCTTCTTGAGGAATCCTCATGCTGGGAGTCTTTTCTGGGGGTTAAATGCATAACAAAAGCAGGCTTATGTGTGGAGACTCTTACGTGATGATGTCTGACTTAATGTTTGGCTCTTAAATTTGTCTATTAATCTAACCTATTATATGGACATGTATGATGGTAACCATCCGTCGAACTAAAGATATTTGTGCTAGTACCATGTGATGTTGATTGATGAGATGATGTTGTTGTGACTGTGTTCGTTAGCATTTCTGTCAATGATGAATGGTTGGGTATTAAATTTATTTCATGTTGACATTTTTTGTACGTTCATGAAAGGTTGTTATATGATTCATTTGCAGGTACATCACTATGGGCAGATACAGCTTTTATGTTGTCTTCGTTGGACGGCAAGTCAAAATTTTCACAAATTGAGACGACGTGAAATTGGTAACTGAGGGCTTCCCAAATGCTAGATTCAAGGGGTATTGGACCTTGGATGAAGCAGAAACTACTTATGTCATGGATTGACATAGGAGCAGTTGTACAAATGACCAAATTCATCCTACCGCCACTGAACCCGCCAATGAACCCTCAGCAATCCCGCTTCCATGGTCATTGCCAACAACCGAACAACCAATCGCAGTTGCAACATTGGAGGAACAAATGGCATGTACTCGAGCATTTTTACTAATTGTTGTTGGGGTCATTTTGGGAATTATCATTAAGGACATTCTTATGAAATTTTAAGGCTTCAATGTAATTAAAGCCATGAATGATGTTTATTTTAATTATTATGTATTTGAATTTCTTGGTTGTCGAACTTATTTGAACCTATTATGTAATGTTGAGATGTTTTATGTAATTAGTTTGTCCTAACTAATGTTTATAACTATAATCATAATAAGAACAAGAAGATTCGTAATTGCGTTTAATTACAAACTAATAATAATTAGTTTAATTATTATAAACTAATAATAATAATTAATAACAGTAATTAGTATTGTTACTAATACTAATAATTATTCTTGTTATTTTTATTACATAATTTATAATAAATCTTAATAATAATAACAACAATAATTAATCACAATAATAATATTACTTATAATAACATAACTAATTTTGTATAACATATATCTTACTAAAATTACTAACATTAACAAATAGTTGTCATAATAGGTATAAAATTTTTAATAATAATAGTAGTAGTAATAATAATAATAATAATAATAATAAGAAGAAGAAGAAGAAGAATAATAATAATAATAGAAATTTTATTACAGTTACAAGTGGATAATAGCATAATTAAATATTGTAATGTAAATATTTATACAATGACAATATAATAAATGAATTACATCAACACTTCTTATTATACTACAAGGGCATTTTTGTCATTAACACTGTTTTTTGTTCTGCCCCCTGCAACCAAACACATTTCTGTCCTCAGGACAAAGACAGCTTTCTCTGTTCTGTCCACTGCAACCAAACATCTCACTGTCTTTAATTTTTGTTCTGTTCCGTCCTCTTCTGTCCCGTCTCGTCCTGTCTCTGCCTGTTGAAGACGCTAACCATACAGACAGTTAGTGAACGACCAGCTGGAGTCACAGATGAAAAGTGGAACAAGATGGATGGGAATGCTGTAGTTAATCTTCACCTAGCTTTAGCTGATGGAGTATTATCTAGCAAAGAAGAAAAGAAGACTGCAAAGAAAATATAAGATCACTTCACAAAATTGTATGAGGCCAAATCACTTCATAACAAAATTTTTCTGAAGAGAAAACTATACACTTTACGTATGGCAAAATCCAGTTTGATGACGGAGCACTTAAATACTTTAAATACTCTATTTTCCCAACTCACATCATTGGGGCGCATAATAGAGATAAGTGAATGTGCAGAACTTCTACTCCAAAGTTTACCAGATTCGTATGATCAACTCGTCATCAATTTAACAAACAACACAGACACTCTAGTTTTCAACAATATTGCAGATGCTATTTTGGAAGAAGAGAGTCGGGGCAAAAGTAAAGAAGACAGGTTGACAAATTTACAACAAGCGGAGGCCTTGGCGGTGACGAGAGGAAGATCAATGGAACATGGCCCAAGTGAGAGTCATAGTCATGGTAGATCAAAATTCAGGAGTAAGAAGAATTTCAAGTGCTACAATTATGGCAAGAAAGGCCACCTAAACAAGGATTGTTGGAACCTGAATAATTATGGAGGTGCAATGGTCTGTGAAGTGGCAACGACTATTGGAGGTAATAGAAGATTTGTTGATGTATGGCTTCTCGATACAGCAGCTACTTTTCATATGACCTCTTGAAGAGCATGGTTCCATCAGTATGAATCTATCTCTGGGGGATCTGTGTACAGCTGTAATGATCAAGCTCTGAAGATCGTTGATATCGATACCATCAAGTTAAAAATATATGATAGGATAACTTAGACTATTAAAAAAATGCGACATGTGGAGGGCGTGAAGAAGAAATTGTTGTCTATAGGACAACTAGATGATCTCAGTTTCAGATTTGAGATTCAAAATAAGATCATGAAAGTAATTAAAGGAGCGCTGGTATTTATGAAAGCAGAGAAGATTGTTGCAAATATGTACATGCTAAAGGGAGTAACTTTGCAAAAAGGAGAGACATCCATTGCGGTGACTAGTCTAGATGACAATTTGCAATGACGTGGCATAAAAAGCTTGGACATATGTCAAAACAAGGAATGAAGACACTTGCAAAGAAGAATCTACTTCTAGGTCTCACAAAGGTATCACTACCCTTCTGTGAGCATTGCATTGTGAGTAAGCAATATCGATTGAAGTTCAACATATCAAAGTTCAGAAGCAAATAAATCCTATAATTGATTCCCTCTGGTGTATGGCAAGCACCAGTTACGTCCCTAGGAGGAGGAAATTTCTTTGTATCATTTATTGATGATTATTCGAGGATATGTTTGGTGTTTCCTGTTAAGGGAAGGCAGGTGTGTTTCTAACTTTCAAATTTTACAAAGCGCGGTGGAACTCAAATCTGATAAGAAGATCAAGTGTTTGTGCTCAGATAATGGAGGCGGATATATTGGTAAAGAATTTGATGAATTCTGCAAGCAAGAAGGCATCAAAAGGCAGTTCACGATGGCATACACTTCTCAACAAAATGGAGTAGCAGATTGGATGAATAGAACTCTGTTGGAAAGAATAAGAGCGATGTTGAGAACTGCAAGCTTAGATAAGAAATCCTGGGCAGAAGCAATCAATACTGCTTGTTATGTGGTGAATTGAGCTCCATCAATTATAGTTGAGTTTAAGACACCGATGGAGATATAGACTGGTAAACCAATGGATTATTCCAACCTCCATATATTTGGAAGTCCCACCTATGTGATGTTCAATGCCCAAGAAACTATAAAGTTGGATCCAAAATCTAGAAGATGTATTTTCTTGGGATATGCTGAAGAAGTAAAGGGGTATCGTCTATATGTGATCCCAATGCCCATAAAATTATTATCAACAGATCAAATGTTATTTTCTTGGAAGATAATGATCGAGAGCAAACAGAAGATGTTAGCATTTCAAAAGAGAATTTAGAGACTACAACAATAAAGGTGGAAATTGAATTTGATGAAAATGATTCTTCTGAAGCTAAACCAGAGCACGAGGAGCAAGAACCAGTCGAATCTGCATGTTTCAGATACTCGAAGATCAACTCGCACAAGAAGACCACCGAGCTGGCACTCTGATTATATTATGGAGAGTAATATTGCATACTGTCTTTTAACTAAGGACGGAGAGCCATCAATTCTTCAAGAAGCAATCAAGAAATAATGAATAGTTCAGATGCATCTCAGTGGATAGCAGCAATGCAGTAAGAAATTGAAGCTTTGCATAAAAATAAGACATAGAAGCTGGTATCACTACCACAAGGAAGAAAGCATATTGGCAATAAATGGGTTTACAAGATCAAGCGGAGTAGTGATGATCAAGTAGAGCGATATCGTGCTAGATTGGTGGTAAAAGGATATGCTCAGAATGAAGGAATTGACTTTAATGAAATATTTTCTCCTGTGGTTTGACTCACCACAATTCGAGTAGTCCTGACAATGTGTGCTACATTTGACTTGCATATTGAGCAGTTAGATGTGAAAACTGCATTTCTTCATGGAGATCTTGAAGAAGAAATTTGTATGCTCCCGCCAGAAGGTTTTGAAGAAAAAGGAAAAGAGAACTTGGTTTGTAGGTTGAACAAATCTTTGTATGGTTTAAAGCAGGCACCGAGGTGTTAGTATAAAAGATTTTATTCCTTCATCATGAGCCTTGGATATAGCAGACTGAATGCAGACTCTTGTGCATATTTTAAGACAATTGAGAAAGATGATTTTATAGTCTTGCTGTTGTATGTAGACGACATATTGGTAGCAGGCCCCAATAATGATCGTATCAAAGAATTGAAGGCATAGTTAGCTAGGGAATTTGAAATGAAGGACTTAGGACCAGGAAACAAGATTCTAGGGATGCAAATTTACTGAGACAGAAATAATAGGAAGATTTGGCTTTCTCAGAAGAATTATTTGAAGAAGATTTTGCGGCGATTCAACGTGCAAGATTGTAAGTCAATTTATACCCCTCTACCTGTTAATTCAAGTCATCCTCAAATATGAGTTCTAGCGATGAAGAAGAGAGGATGGAGATGTCTCGAGTACCGTATGCATCAGCAGTGGGAAGCTTAATATTTGCTATGATTTGTACAAGACCAGACATTGCATATGCAGTGGGAGTAGTTAGTCGATACATGGCAAATCCTGGTCGAGAGCAATGTTAAGAGGATTCTCAGATATATCAAGGGAACCTCAGATGTTGCATTATGTGATGGGGGATTAGATTTTACTTTCAGAAGATATGTTGATGCTGATTATGCAGGTGATCTTGATAAAAGTAAATCCACTACAGGATATGTGTTTACACTAGCTAGAGGAGCTGTGTGCTGGGTTTCAAAACTACAGTTAGTTATGGCTACATCAATAATAGAAGCAAAATATATAGCAACTATACAAGCCAGTAAATAAGCAGTGTGGTTGAATATGTTGTTGGAAGAACTTGGGAATAAACAAGAGAATATTACTCTATATTGTGATAGTCAAAGTGCTTTGCATCTTACAAAGGATCCAACATTTCATTTAAAAACAAAGCACATTCAAATTCAGTATCACTTCGTTCGTGAAAAAGTGGAAGAAGGAACAGTAGACATGCAGAAAATTCATACAATGGATAACCTGGCAGATTTTATGACAAAAGCAATCAATGCTGACAACTTTATATGGTGTCGATCCTCAAGCAGCCTGACAGAAACGTAAGTAACATGAAGCAGTAAGATAGAAAGAATTGTGTGAAGATATGATTGATTCTCAATCAAATCCTCAAGTGGGAGAATTGTCAAACTTGGTTGGCATGTTAGGCACTGAAATTCAATGCCTAACATGCCTAATAAGATCACAAAGAATAGTTGGCCAATTTGGCCAACTATATCTTCATTCATCTGCTTATAAATAGGCAGGAGATGAACAATTTGGCCAACTATATCTTCATTCATCTGCTTATAAATAGGCAGGAGATGAACAAATAGAGAGTATGGGCAAAACAACAAGAGGGAAATGAGGTAAGAGAAAGAAAAAAAGAGAGAAATACAAAAATATTCTATTCTATGTATTTTTTATGGGTCTAGTTTTTCTCCTTGATATAGTAAAATTCCTCTATTCTTGCCCGTAATTTTTACCTTGATTTAGGAATTTTTTTATGTAAAATTTGCGTGTCTGTTCATTATCCCTTCCGTCTTATTTAGCTACGAACCAGCTCTAATCCTGTTAACTTGCACAACATGATCATCTCCTGTATCGTCCCCCCATCCTCTCCATTCGCCTCTACTGTCCTCTGCCTCCTCTACAGTCTACTGTGTTCATTGCTTGGCAGTTAGCACATAACTCCAAAGGTAAAAGAGCTCTTGCTCCAAACTTTCCTGATTTATAAAAGAGCTCCTTTTGTAATTTTACAACTGTACTCATTTGGATTTGTCTCACTTAATCTCTCATCATCCAAGTATTTTAGAAGACACCCTTCTATGTTGCCACTGACCGTTTCAGTTTTACAAGTTTCAGAAGTATACAAGACACCATCAGATCATAGTCATTAGTCGTGGTCTGCACAGCGGACTCTCAGGTGAATTCCAAGCTTCTTTCTGCAAATAACAACAGTTTGGATGTGAGATTCGTAAACAGGAGTGAAGATAAACGTGGATTTTGTGACAGCAGAGAAAACACATGTGTAAGGTTTTGTTGAAAAAATGGTTAGTGGCAACAAATTTCTGCGGCTAAATTCAACAATTTTAATAATAAAAAAAAAGAAACTTATGCTGAGAAAATGGTTAGTGGAAGACTGGCAGTTGACCTTTTTGGGACTACCACGCAACTCGATCCGAGGCACGTACAACTATTATCCAATTAATGGAGGACAAAGTGTTTTAGGCATGGGCTATTTTACTTGCTTCTTGCGCACTTCAATTTTGGCGCACAAGCCTGTTCACATTCATTTTTTTTTTTTATTACATTAGGTATCCCGGCTGAGCCAGACTAATCCTAAACCTCTACGACCCCACCCTAAAAGCCTAGAGGATGTAAATCTGGAACCCCAAGATTCTTCAGGTTCCTACGTAGCCTGTACACTTCTGCGCACAAGGAGTCTTCACATACTTGATTGTTCAGCTGATGATTGATCACTGGCTCCCCCTGCTCAGCATCAGGGTCCCATCAGCCCCCAGGTTCTCTAGTAGCTCCAACTCCCACACTGCCGCTAGAAGCGAGGCGTCCGTAATTGATCCGATCAAGGAGCTGTACCCAGATGCTAGAGAATCATCAATAGGACACATGCCTATTTCCTCTCCTTTGGCGTGACTCGAACTCAAGACCTCCTTAAGGGGAGAGTCTTAAGTGAAGAATCTGGACCAATTGATTATACCAATACTTGTCCGTTTGTATAGATGGCAAACAGCTTGCTGATAAACTTGACGAGGATTTGTTCATCGAAGTCATTATCACAACTTCCTATAGTGCTTTAGCAGCTTTCCTGAAGTGGGCTTCACACTAAATCATTTTTTAAGAGTTTAAGGAATTTGTATTAAAAGAACTAATGGATAACATATTGATGTTTTATGAACATTTATCAATAAATGAGATCTATATAAAAAATAAATTAATAAATACTCATAAAACAGGTAAAAATAAGAATAAAATAATAAAAACATATGATCTGAACTTAAAATAAGATAAATAAAAAAAACAGCTCAATCAATTCTTGTTCGACAAATGTTGCAAATTTTTTCACGTGTCATCTTTTAGTTATCTGAATTCGTTCCTGAATTAGTATTAATTAATATAATTTTTAATAATAATTAGACATAAAAAAATCTAATGTAAAATTACTTAAAGTTTAATTTTACATTAGATTATAATACAAACATTTGCATTTAATTTAATTTTTTTATTTATTTTTATGCCAATTAGTTAACATTTTATTTTTAAAAATTAAATTATTTAATATATTATTTTTAAAATATGAAATAAATAACTTTTTTATTATTTTAAAGAAGAATTTGATTCAAAATTAAATTAACAAAATCAAGAATTTCAGCGTCTTATTTATCTATTATACACAAATATTCGACAATTATAAACGTTAGGTATTCAATCACAACTTTCTCCTTTCTAATTCTACAGTCTAAAAACAAGATAGTAAAAACTCGTCGTCATCCAACAAAGAGCAAGGCATCTCCTCTCCCCTTCCATACTCAAATCTCAACGGGCTCAGCAAAGGAGCTTCCTTGACTTCGTCAAACGACACCGTCGCTAACCCACATTCATCCAAACCCCACCAACCCGAACTAGCGGGTTCTCCGCCCGACCCATCCTGATCATCCCCGACCCGTTTCCCCACATTTTCAACCCCAGCTGCTTTAGCCGCCGCCAGCTGAATATCTCTCGTGGAACACGACTTGGGTAGAGGCAGCGACCCGGCAGAGTCCGGGAAGTTGAGACTCGCCGAGTTGCCTTTCAAGTAGAAAGCCGCGGAGTCGTATGCACGCGCCGCCATCTCCGGCGAACCGAAAGACCCGAGCCAGACTCGAGTCTTCTTACCCGGCACTCTTATTTCAGACACGTACCGGCCCCAGCTCCGTTGTCTCACCCCGTGAAAAGGGTTCTCGGGTTGCCGGGCCCTCTTCTTAGAACCCCGTTTCGAGGGCGGTCTTGATTCAAATAGGTTTGGTTTTGGCTCATGAGGAGGCTCTGAAAGCAGAGACATGAGAAAGATCAAACTACCACCAATATATTTCTCTTTCAGGTCACTAACTTATTCACTAGCTTTTCTAGGACGTGCATGGGTTTACAAAGAATAAAGGGAGTGTATATGTTGTTGTTCTTTTAGCTTCTGCAAGTAGGTGATTCGGTTCAGATATAGAGTTCTTATTAATGGCGTGATAGTGTATATATGGATTACAGAACAGTGAAGCTAGCTGGCAACTAATCTTTTTGGTACAAATGGAGTTGAGTTTTGATAGGACACTGATAAGTACGTAAATAGTACTCTGTACATGATCCTTGCAATGACACAAATAACCTAGTCTTCTTGTATTGTGTTCTTCCTAACAAACAACACAGGAAACAAGACTTGCATTAATCATTGAACAACTTGCAATTTAACTACTTTTAAAGAAAATACTTAATAATAATATTAGATGTCTTTACAGTTTAATTAATAATGCAATCCCTTTATTTTCAGCATATGGATTTATAATTATGCACTGAAAAGAGGGTAATATGGGTAGACTATGGAATTGCTTCAGGGTAGGTGATGCAGGAATGATGAAGATAGAATAAGTGAAAAACGCGTTAAAACAGCTGTATTTTGGAAAGGTGGCAGAAATATACCAAAAGCAAACTTACATATTGCTATGTATATTATGATTCACACCGTGTTGACTTCATTATCTCTTTCTTTCTACCTTTCACTATCCTAAAAGTGTTATGGTATGACTACACTTCTACTTTCTTTACCATCCTGAAAGTCATCATCCTTTCTTCTGCCACAATTCAACATAAGCCGAGAAATCATAAGCCCTTTCTATTTGTGTTGTGGTTAGAGAAAGTTCCTACAAGGTTGAGGTGTCAAACCTAAGATCAGTAAATGGACGAGTGATAAAGAAAATTCCTTAAGTTTATTTTTCTTTTTGTTGTATTCATAATAGATAAAGGTCAAGATCAGAGTTGGTAGAGGCCTGTGCAGTACAGCTACCTAAGAACTTGAATCACGTTTGCTTGGGTCTTGAGAAACAGAAGGTCTACTAAAAATGTTAGACAAGATGTGGTTCGTGTAATTATGTAGTACGTGTATTGTTTAAGTCTAGTCGTTGTTAGCCCAGTAGCATTCAGATTAGCAGATGCTGATGTTCAAAGCCCTTTTGCTGTTCTCCAATCCAAAACTAGATTGTCTTTAGATGGGTTTTGGTCCAAAATACCAATCTATTTTAACAGTTGGACAATCTATTTCAACACCTTCCCTTCAATCAATATTTATAATATAAGTTTAATGATCTTGCATAGATTCTTTCATATTGCTTACTCTAAGCAACTTTTTGAACTTTTCGATCAAATGCAATTAATTTTAAGAGTTTTGTGAACAAGTCAACAGCTTGATATTCACTTTTAGTAAAGGAGATTAACTATTTTCTCCTTTGCAAGGTCATCTAAGATGTCTTATAGCAATGTAATCGTTCCTTTAATATAAAACCAAACTTTGGGACATTTTAATAGTTGAGCTATTGTCACAATAAGTTGAAATAGAACCTTTGTAATTGAAATGAAGCCCCTCAAGAATATTCTTTGATAATATTGTTTGATAAGCACATGTTATTATTGTTATAAGCTTATCTTCAATAGTTAAAAGAGTGACAATACGTTTCTTCCTTAATGATCATAAAATTGCTCATAATCCAATCATAAAGATATATCCAAATGTGCGTTACCTATCATCTTGATCTTCCATATGATTTCTGCGAATGAATATAAGCAAATCAAGTTTTTTTTTCCCCTTTCTTATACATTATTCCATAATATGTTGTTCCTTTCAAACATCATAATACTTTTTTTTTGTAGCCATGAGGTGCTTCTTTATACATTCCATCAATATGTTGATAAGACTTTCATTAAGCATAATGTCTAGTTTTATTGTAGTTAAGTAAGTCAAAATTTTCACAATTTTTTTTAAAGAGTACTGTCAACAATGTTATCTTCAAGGTCTTCAATATAGTTCATACATGTTTTATTTTAGGGCTTGTCTTAGTTCATACAAACCCTTTTTAATCTAAAATTATTTGTCCTTCTTGTCTAACTTTAGCATAATTAGAAGGTTGATCAACAAATACCTACTCCTTCAAGATTCTATGTAAAAATGTTAATTTGATATCTAATTGGAAGATAAATAATAAACTATATGTATTACAAACGAAATTACTAATCCAATCGTGTCTAGATGTAAAAATGGACCCAAGACTTCCTTGCAATCAATATTGAATCCTTTCTTATAGCCTTTTGCTACTAAGTTTACCTTGACCTTGTCAACGTTACCATTTTGTTGCAGTTTTATCTTTTAAATCTATTTTATTTTAACAGTTTTCTCTCCTTTTAAAAGTTTAGTTAAACTCTAAAGTAGTTTTTTTTTTGTGTACGGATGCAATTCTATCTGCTATTGCTTTCCTCGATTTTAAATGCCAAACAACTTCGTCAATGGTTAAAGGATCACAATTTAAAGACAAAATAAAGTTTGTGAGTGAATCTTCACTTTAGTCAAATTTATGTTACCTCATACTCAACCATTCAAGTAGGCCTCCTTCTAGTGCTTTGTGAATGTCATTCAGTTATAAGTGTAGATGAATCTATCACTACTTCTTCTTAAAGTTACTAATGCGGTTGCTTACCATTTTTAAGGTCAACGGGTATATTTTACTAAATACATTATTCATTATATTCCCCAAATTTGTGTTTATTGAAGATTATGTCATGGGTTATGATAATATTTTATTGTGATGATTGTAAAGGTTGTAAGCTTTAGAATAATCATTCACTCTGATAAAAATTTCTCACCTTTGTGATTTAACTTCTTTGTCTTATTATCTATGATAAAAATTTTAAAGTAAATAGTTGTTGGTTAATGACCACTTAATGCTTCTTCTAGTGTCTTATTTTAAATTGCTTCTCACTATATTTAGGATTATGTGATTCTTTCTTTCGCACATACCATTTTGTTGTTGCATATAGGTTGTTAATTTGTAGCACCCCGCTCCCGCCGACCCGAACCCGACATCGAGGTTAATGTCCAAGCTCGTGCCCGCGGAAGCGGCGCGCTAGGGCGGTCAGTCAGTGACGGTCGGTACAAAATTTCATTTTTTGTTTTGTAAAAGGATCGACATAAGCATTACAGAAATCAATCGATCACCGATCGGATTGACAAACAGTACATGCAGAAGCAGAAAACAATACCGATCGGCCAAATTCATTTCATTCAATAAATCAATCAACTAGTACATTGCCAATTGGGCCCATTA
>JAOTBA010000203.1:4642300-4655600 GCA_025629845.1 Erythroxylum squamatum
TTTTCCGTCTCCAAACAATTCCCTCCCGACAACTTCACCGAACGAAAATCAATTCCGTCTCTATTTCCATACCACTGTAATTCTGTCGGTATATTTCCGTTGCTATTAGACAATTTTCTTGTAGTGTAGGCTTTAGGTAAATAGTATGTTTTGAGTTTCAACATTTACAACATAATACAACTTGAACCTTAACGTTTTGAAATGTTTAAATTAAATTTTAAAATTTTTAAAATGTTCAAAACAAACCTAAAGTGCACAAATTTTTTTTGACAAAGTCAACTTCTTCGATTAAATATTATGTCAGCATATATCTTCAATCACCTAACGGTGAACCTATAATTTATACAAGAAATCTCACTTACTACGTTGACAAATGAGACTCACTGTTATACATTTCATATAATGGTCTCACTTGTCAGCACGAAATTTCACTTTTTGAGCACATAGTAAGATTCAAAGTCGTTGTGGAAGTTTATAAATTGGCCCAAACTTCTAACATCAAGAGGGAATTTGGATGGAATAAATAGAGTTAAGAACACGGTAATGTTCATGGGCTGAATTTGGAGTTCAGAAATTCCAAATTCTAAATGGGCTGGCTGATGCCGAAAGCATTCACATCAGCAAATGTCATGGAATCCAAACCCTAACTCCATTCTGTACACCATTGGATTTTGGATTGGATTTGAAGCTCTCCTGAACCCCAAGTTAATTTGCCTCAATTTAATCTATTCTTAACTTAGCCACTCCAAAAAAATGCTATTCATTAAAGTCAAAGTTATGAATCTATTCTCGCCGACCTGCAGATTTTGATGCTCGTGTTCAGTTTTTTAGAAATATAAGGTTATAATTCTTATCTTTGTATACAACGCCCTTGTTTCTTATTTTGTTTTTTTAATGTTAAATAATTTAATTTGTGAATTTTCAACGGTATCTCTCTATTTTCATTTGAAATTAAACTTCACTTATACAAAATGTATCCTAATATGTTATTTATTTGGTACAATTGATTGTTTCACAGGTTAACGTACATAATGCAGAGACAGATCTTCTGTTTCAATTAATCAATTCTTATTATATTTTATTAAATTTCATCTACATATTTATATAAAATTCTAGTAAATGTATGATTAAAAGTAAATGCTTGTTTGGTTGTTGGCTGATAAGTTAGTTTTTAGCTGATTGACCAAAATTAGCTGATTAATTTTATCAAAAAGCTATTGACCTTATTTAGAAGTTGGCTTATTGAGTTGGCTAAACCAATTAATTTTGTAAAAGGTGCTTCTAAGCGGCTTAATTTTGGACAATAGCTGAAGATCCTTTCCTGTAATGCCCTTAACTTTTGTTCCATCCTCCAGCTACGGGAAGCCATAAGTTGCTATTGCAATCTTCTGACTTACAGGTTCATGCGTCGATAGTAGTTCAACCCTCCAGTGAAGCCCTTATTTGCTAGCGTAGTAGTCGATATCTGCATCTGACAGCCAAGAAGGCAATATCTCTAATGACGGGCAAACCTCTAAATCCAATTTCTTTAGCTATACATGGTGGTTTTGGATCGCAAGATGCAAGAAATCTTCTAATTATTGCTACTGTTGCTGATGTAATTATATGTTTTATGTTTTTTATTAAAGTTATAAACTTAAATTTTATATAATTAAATATCTAAAATCTAAGTTCCTATAAGAATTTTTAATAAAATACTCAGATATATAATATTTATATTTTTATAATTTTTTTAAAGTCATGTCTTTATAAGTCATTTTATATATAAACAGTTAATATTAAATAGCTTTTTTTTTTTGGTAAATCAGAAAAAATCAAATTAATCAGAAAAGATATATACAAGAAAGTTCACAGACAAAGCCTCAGAAAGCTCGATCAGCGAAACCTTAGGCATCCAAAATAGAAACTAAAGGACTCCACTGCATAGGAAGAAGTAACCCGAACCTCAAGGAACAGCAACTAGAGAAACCCAATAAACATAGCCAAAGAAAGTCAAATTATTACAAGTTCCAAAGAGAAATCCTAGCTAAAACCAACCAACCAGTAGATAGCAGGCCTAGGAGATACTAACATAATGAAAAAGCATATCCATATCTTCGAATAGACAAGAATAATACTGCCACAAATGATGACTAGAGCAGCAGGAACAGTCTGAAGAAACTTCGAAAACAGTGCGATCTGAAAACTGTCATTGAAAAAACTGCTAATTTTATCAAACATTAAATAACAAGTAATGTAATCTACTGGTCAAATCAACTGATACGTAAATAGGACCTAAATGACACAAAACGTCCAGTGTCGCATGATGCAGGGGATGAAACCATTATTGTTTTACATAGCTGGCAGAAGAAAAGAGTGAAATGGATACGATAACAAAAGCTGAACAAGTACATATTTGTATAGGATACACGTAAATGTGTGTTTAAAAGTAAATGCCAAAAGACTATAAATGACCATCCGGTGTCGCATGATGATGCAGGAGATAAAACCATTATTGTTTTACATAGCTGGCAGAAGAAAAGAGTGAAATGGATATGATAACAAAAGCTGAACAAGTGTACTCCTTCCAGTCTGTCACACCCACACGTTACTGTACCACTCCCTCTTTTGGAAAACACAAAAGAAGAAGATATTACAGACACAGAATGCTGCTGACAGAGAGAGTGGAATGAGCCCCACAAGGTACATCTATATTCAATTCAGTCATCATTCTACGACTTACTGAGAAATAATGTACATTTTTCTGCTGAGTTACATGTCCAAGTAAGCATGTTTCCCAGTGATGGTTTGAAACACAAGATAAAGAATTGGTGAGCTTCATTATTCATATCAAATTTACGGGTTTAGAAATTTCTTTGTTTTCAATCCACCCATGCCATAGAAGAGTAAGGTTACTCTTTTGTGATTGTAAAATTACAGGTTCGAATAATCACGGATGCAATGAGATTCGTTGACTTATAAACATTTGATTACTTAAGATTTTTAAAAACTTTATGCAATGACTTGTACAAAGTGATTAAGTGTCCCTTTAGATGGGCTTATATCAGTACAGCTTTTGTCAATAGAATTTTTTTAGAAGAGCTTTTTTTAGAAGTTAGCCGACTGTTTGGCTGTCATTTAAAAAAGAGTTTTTTTTAATAACTTCATACAATGGATTGTTTGTCAACGTAAAAATAAAAAGCACTTTTTAATTATATTTTATTTTGTAATAAAAATTATTTATGCATATAAATATTATTTAAAATATATCAAACAATATACAAAGCACAATATATTAATTATTATATAATTTTAATCCATATGAAACATAAAGGAAAAAATATATAACCAAATCTTTTATATAGATTATAACATAAGTAAAACTAATACAAAAAATAAATATTAAAACATATAAAAAAGTCAAATAATATTATGTAAATCTCAAAATAAACATGAAGATTTGTTTATGGTTATTGTGGAAATAATGTGTAAAACATAAGGGCAACAGAGACTAAAAATAGGTTCATTAATTGATATAAAAAATCTACATAAAAAGTACTTTTTTGAGAAGCTCCAAATTTAAACTTCTTAAAAAGTTATATTTTAGCTGCAAAAAAAGATATATCTATTAAAAAAGTAATTTTTTATTTTACAACTAAAAACTTATTTTTCTATAAAAAAATTTTGCAGCGAAAAAGTGCTTATTTACCTTTCAACAGCTCAACTAAAAAAGATCACTTTTTTCTTATATTTATGAATAAAATTATTGAAAGAGTGGCTGACTGTATATTCTATTGTTTCCTTAACTGATGTTTTGGATATAACGAGATTTTTATAAGACGGAGATAAAACGACTTTCACATGTTTTACGAAACATTTGCTTACGGATGTTGGCTTTTTTTTTTTATGGTCTTAGACTAGGGTGACCACCGGCGGATCCAGTGACTAATCCTTTCGCTGGTTTGTAGGCACTTCACAAAGTGGAACAGCTGGCCCAAAGATTTAAGGCTGCTCCATACCCAAAGTCAATGATCGAACCCCTGACCTTTGGTTAAGGATGGATGAGTCCCTACCACTCAACCAAATTCCTTGAGTTATAGACCTTGCCTTTTTAGTTATGCAACACTCCGCCAATTTTTTAAAGATGTATGATGTCTATTTTTGTAGATACGATTAAGGACATAATGGATTAAAGATCTTACCTAAATTAAGGTATTTTGTATCAGTAGGTTGGTTGAGGTAATCAGATAATTAATCCCAATTAATTACGGACTGAGAGTGGGGTTGGAGTTGGATAGTTACAATGTTGGAGTTGGTTGATATTTTGCTTTCTGGTCCAACAAGTTGGAGACAGCTGCCTCTGCCATAGTCAGTTAGTCTTTCGCTTTTATATTTTCCACTTTTCTTTTTCAGTATATTTTTGCCTGTAATAAGGGCTCTGGTCCTGATAGAAAAAGCTAAAGGCTTGCTTGACCTGCTCTCACTCCTTTTGCCCCCTTTTATTCCTTTATTTTCTCTATTGCCATCCGTCGAGGCTTCCACTAGTGCTACGTTCTGTTTAACCACTACTCATGAAAGTACAGCTCTATCAACAGTTCTATAAAAAAAAGGTTTTTTCTTCAAAAAACATATATTTCAAATAAAATTTTATTTAATATTTAAAATAAATGTTAACTTATGAATAAAAATGTTATTTTTTATATTATTTGTTTAAATAAAATGAAATAAAATAATTTCATTAATAATTTGTTAATAAATATTATAAAAGAGATTAAAATAATTTTATTTAATTAAAAATAATTTATTTTAAAAATTTTCCTAATATATACTTATTATTAGTAGTAAAAATATAATTATAGTGATATTAATAATTAAATAGAGTTTTGTTTTTATTTAAAAATAGAAACTTAAAAAATAGAAGTAGGTATGACTTGGAAATGAACTAGGATCTTGTTGGGCTAGGATTACTACCGATACGCTTGTGCCGGGACTCGGGAGGGGAAAGCGCATATGACCAGGTCACTTGGTCTGAGACTCTGAGTAGGCTTACAAGTCCCAAGGATATGATTGCCCTTTGTACGGTATTCCTCAGATTCTGTCATGAGTCACGTTGTCATAGGTGGTAATTTATGTATGACCTGTGTCTCTAAGGGAGTAATTAACGGTAAATATGCTGCCTACATTGACCAAAAGGCAGTTGGCTGCCATTGGGATATACGCTTCTCCAATGGCTGCGCAGTCATTTTAAACCGGACAACAGCATTTAAGCACATGTCCCGTATATTAAACCTTAAATTATGCATGGCAAACTTTTTAAACTAAAAAGAAAGTGTATAATTTTTTCAAAGAGAAACAATGAAGTTTAAATAATTAAGGCAAAAAATGATGCTTGAGGCTCTATTATTCGAGATCAGATTTCTTATTTCGGTTATGGTCAGTGACGTAGCTAGAAATTTAAGATAAGAGGGCCCAAATATTTAATTTTTTTAAATTTTAAGGGGCCCAGTGCACCACTAACCTCTAAATAACTTCGTTTATACATATATATATATATATATATAATAAAAAAAATATTTAATTTTTTCATAACTTGGGGAGCCCGGTGCTCCACTGGGCCCCATCTCCCTACGTCAGTGGTTATGGTATTCTTATCATGCTACATTAAATCTCATCCATACATCTTATCCACATATTTATGTGTGTATGGATGAGATTTAATAAAATAGTCTTGGAACAGAAGATTTGATGTGTTATTATTCAGTCTTGTAATCTTATTAGGAGAGGAAAATGAGGCATATATCATCTTACATTCTCCAATTGGTTAGAGAAAAAATAATTATTAAAAAACTTAATCGATTCAGCCGATTTTATCATAAAAATCTTGAATCGTATAATTTTTTTGATTTAATTTTTAACTTTTTGTTTTGATTTTCTTGTTGACAAAAACTAATCAATTTATAAATTATTTGGTCAATTTTTAAAAATTAATAAGTTCTTATAAACCAAAATAAATTAATTAATTTTAATTTAACAATCTTTTTATTCAATTAATCTTCAATTTTTTTATAAGTAAAGACAATCTCATTCAATCATATTTTAAATTCTTTAATTTTATTTAATCTTTAGTCAATTTTATGAAGGTATAATACCGGTTGAACATTTTAAACCTCAAACCTCTTATCTTACTTGTTTAACTTTCGATTTGGTTTTTAAAACATTTAGAAAAACTTCTAACCTTATAACATAATTTTCCTTTATATAGATATAAATAATTAAAGCAAAATATGCAAATTTCCTTTTTAAGTTTGGAACTAAAGTTGTTTTTTTCTTTTCTGAAAGTAAAATCTACACAAATTTCTTAAAAATTTTACTCCTTCTAATAAATGTCTTCCTTATTTTAAAAATTATTATAATATTATAAATACTTAAAATTATTTTCTAAATTTCGTTCTAGTTACTTTAATATACCAAATTTTCACATTCTTAATAATTAGACAAATAATAGTATGTGTTAATATTTCTTAGGTAATTAAAAATAAGTAAAATTACAATAAACATCAAAGTTGGCCTTTTATTCAAGAGGATGAACTGATGAAGTGCTTGTTATGGGGTCACAAGCCAGCTGAGGTAATCATATTTATACACGCGCCTGGTAATTTTGTTTTGAATTGTTTGGATATGTTTGTTGCTGTTTTTGATTTTAGTTTTTAGTTTTCATTTTTAAATTTAATTAAAAACTTGTTTGTTTGATTTTTTAGTTTTAGTTTTTTTTCAATTTTCAAAATTTATGAAAATTACAAAAAGTTATTTTTTCTATTTTTTAATAATTTAATTTAGTATCAACTAAATATATATTATTTAATTATTTGATATATTAATTATTAATAAGAATTATTTATAATTTAATACATTTATATTAACAACTAAACATGTTTTTGTTTTTGTTTTTATTTGAAAGAAAAACAAAAAATAAAAAACTAAAACTAAAAATTACAATGAAAAAATATAAATAGAACTAAACGATCTCACTTGATTTTACTTTTTGTTTTTATTTTTAATTTTTGTTTTCAATTTCTTCTTTTTATGTTAGAAATAATTTTTAATTAAAACTGATAATAAAAGATGAAAATAAAAACTTGTTAATTTTATCATCTTATTTTTATTTTATTTTTATTATACTATTAGATATTAATATTAAATTTTAATTAATTCATTTTTATATATCAAATTATATTTATTAGTAGTAGTAGTAAAAGTAAAAGTAATAGTAATAATAATAATCATAACAATAATCATCATAATCATCATCATTATTATTATTAGAAAACGATATGAATATTTAATAAAATTAAAAAAATTTGCAAATTAATTTTATAAAAAATTTGTAAAATATAAAAATTACATTATCTCATTCTAATTAAAAAATATTTTCATTATACTGTAATACTTTAAAGCTGGCATGCTGCTAGGTGAAAATGAACTTCCTATAATATGAATTATTTACAACAAAATTTTTGTTTATCATAAATGTTTCACCTAACTTCTATAAAAGTTTTCCTTTTACCTCAAAAGCAATTCTACGTAAACAACAATAACAAGAACAATCTTAGTGCGAAACGCTCTTCACTTTGTGAAGGTAGAGAGAGGGATATCAATTATATTCAATTTTTCTTTTGAATTTTACAAAGTAGTTATTTTCGTAAATTAAATCTGTAATTTTTTTGTTACAATAGGGTAACATAAATTTACAAGTTGCTAACTGAATCTATTATATATAAAAAGGTAAAAAAACTGAGATTTTTTAGAACGTTAACTACTAAAAGATGAATAAGCATTTTGAATAAAGAAAAGTAAGGAATAATTATGAAACTAATTGTTTCAAGAGCATCCCATCCACGACTTCTAGTGCACTCCCTTCATTAATTTACTTATTTATAGACGCTTTGACATAAACATTTTTAGTATCCACCCTTAAAAAGCTTGCATTTGACCTTCTATACAAACCATCGACTATCCTTACCAAACTACCAATTTGTGGAATCAAACGGCGACTCTGGCGAAACATCCTCGTTGCTCTTGCATTGTCGTCTCGTCAATTTTCACCGTTTGGCCCACCTGATTTCCCAACGCAGCAAGGATCCGAGGATGATATCTAGCAATGGATAATTCCGGAAAGCGAATCCAAGTAACAGCCCGTGTGACCTTTCCTTGAGAGGGTCGAAAATCCGGTGTCCATTGTTGCACCGATAAGGCATGGCCAAAAATGACCCACAGGCCCTAGGTTAGCGCGTTGAGGAAGTCGGTGTGCTCTATAAACTTCACCAGAAAATAGTCATAATCCAAGTCTATAACCTTCATAGGACCAATCGGACGCCACAACATGTCCAACCGCGAACAGAGAACCTTGTACCCAATACGCCGTCCAAGAAGTTTGAGAACCACCGATGATACAGAAACCCCAAGAAAACAAGGTTCTTGAAACCCCCTAATCCTATTGAATCAAAACCTTAATCTTTCTATTCTAAGAACATGCTAGATCAAACCCCAAATCATAAGTTTGAGATCCAATCCCAAAGAAATCAGAAATTAATTTACATTGCAAGTACTTACTTATTGATGCAAATCAATTTCTTGCAGTAACCATAAAGACATTCACGCCTTACTTGAAGAACTCACTTCTGAAATTTTATTAATCATCCAATCTAGGGTTACAAGGATATAATAAGGTATAAATACCTTGACCATGTCCCAACCCTAATAGGAATGGGTTTGCAAGCCCATTTAATAAAACTAGGCTAATCCTAACAAATCTAGGAGCATCTAGCCCATTGAACATAATCTGATCCAAGTCCATATAGGAATGGGCTAAACACATTAAAACAAATATGTCTCAAAATAACCCAGACAAACAAAGCACATGCTACTAACTAAAAGAACAACCCATAAATAAGTCCTTGGGCCTAAAATAAGAGATAATAAATAATAAGCCCAAATTATCAAAAATGGGCCTAAATGGCTAAGTGCTAGCCTCTTCCAACGCCTCCTCTAATAAAGTCACAAGCTTGGGCGTGCCTTGGTGTTCCTCTATGGATGTTTCGACCTCCTCATGTACTTGACTTGTGATTTTGGGCTTGAACAAAAGCTTGCATTGCTTGTTTAAGCCTTGACGCTTATAACGTTGTAATTGGACCACTTGGCAAAGTAAGCTTGTCTTGGCATGTGGCATATTGATCTCCATTGCCTTGGCTTCTTATATCA
Organism: Erythroxylum squamatum; assembly: GCA_025629845.1. Lineage (NCBI taxonomy): Eukaryota > Viridiplantae > Streptophyta > Magnoliopsida > Malpighiales > Erythroxylaceae > Erythroxylum > Erythroxylum squamatum. The sequence goes on from JAOTBA010000203.1 coordinate 4,651,538, forward strand.
ATACTAAGGTAGACTTCTTCCATTGAGTTCTCCTCTTCTTCTCCTTAATCCTTCATGACTATGGTATTTACTTGCTCCTCACCCACCTTCTATCTTGGGCATTTACAAGCAAAGTCTAGCCCTTCACAAATGAAATAAACAACATTTCCTTTTTATTGTTCCTTGAACTTACCTTAAGAATATTCAACTACCTTCTCCTTACCTTTCTCCGAGTCATTTTTGTGTCCTACCATTCTTCTTGCCCTCGTTGCTAGTTTGAATCAGTGGTGTCGTTCGGAGATCCACCATGGCATCCGCAGCCGCTATTACAATTGGAAGGTATTTCACGTTCTACCTCCGAAGCTTTATTTGTGCCTAACCTTGCAAGCTGCTTCTAAAGTTGAACAACTTGTCCTCTAACATGTTTTGTACGTCCAACATCAAGATGTGAATTTCCTCACATACTGTTGCACCAATTCGTCTTACTTCAACCTGTTCAAAGCTTCCCTCAAGAGCTATGAAGTTTTGTTAAGGAGGAACTGATCGGTTAGCTCCTTCTTCTTCTTATCCCAAGTTTCGATAGGAGTTCTACCCGCACTGATGTTCTTGGAGGTTCTTGTTCTCTACCACAACTTTGCATCCTCCACTAAATACATAGTCGTAATTGACACCTTATCTAAATCAGACACCTTTGTCACTACAAAGTACTGCTCTATGCATTTCACCATAGTGCTTTTTGCTTGTCCAATGTCCTGTGTTGCGACAACACACCTTAGAATTGTCATCTCGAACCTAGTCTCCTCTTGTGCCTTCATCAACTCCGTTATTTGGTGCTACAACTGTTGGATTCACTCCTCCAATATCTCAAATAGAGTATTGTAGGACGTCACCTCTTCCTCCCCTTGAGAAATCGACTAAATGAGTGACTCTACTCGGTTGACACACTCTATCAAATTGTTGCCTCTTGCCATCTCGAATTATGACTCTAATACTAGTTGTTATAAAGGTTTTCCTTAAATCACTAAACTTATTTGCAAGTTGTGCATATCCCTTTGCACTACAATCTCTCTTAGATCTGTTTAAGTAAGACTCAGCCTTTCCACGTGATTGTCGACCAACCTACTTGTTCTCGAATGCCTCACGACCCTCGCCGTATTTCACTCTCACACTCTTACAAGAATACTACGAAAGAACTAAATATTTGTAACATTTCATCCCCATATTAAGGGTTAGGACCCGAAATTTCAGTACATGGGAGCTCAAAGAGAGATTAAGGAAATGCATTTTTCTTGCTCATACATAATGTTAGCATATATGTACATAAATATTGAATGTTTGCATATGCATAGAAAAATGTAGTACATGCATTCATTGACAACTTCCGGGTATGATTGTTTTTAAATGTAATCTTATTGAAAATGAGAAGTTGAGGGAGTGGAAAGAGTGATCCTGGTATGAGTTGTGATAAGGAAAGATTTAGAAACCAAATTGGTAGTGATCTGGAAAATGTTCACTGAGTGTGCTTCAGTCTGTTAGCCATAATGTCTTCTCTAGTTATCCAAACGAGATGATTCTTAATTTGGATTAAACTATAAACATATGGCTACATTTCTTATAGAGACATTGAATTTCAATTCCGTCTCTAAGAGTCTCAAAATTTCATGAAGTTAAGAATTGGGTGCAGTACATTGGTGTATGATTGAAAAATTTGTCTTTGAAATTTAGGAGCAAAATTGGGATTGATATAAATAGATTTTAGCAAAGTTTCATCCCAAAATTGGGTGATTTAGGATGCCAATTGCTATTTTTCAAAGAGATAAACCTAATCCAAATATACTTAAATAACAAAAGTGAATATATATATATATATATATATATATATATATATTCAGTTTTTTTATTTATTGAAAATTAAAAATCACTTTATTTTGCTTATAATGTTACTTTTGTTGTCTTACAATTGCTTGGCAGGACCTATTTGAAAATGGTGTTCTAGAATTGCAAATGTTTGCAATTCAAATTCTAAGTCAATGTGTGAGTGCAATAAGGTATGAAATGAATAGATTAGAACAAAAATGAAGATTTATAAGGATGTTTTGGGTGATTTTAGGATGCCAATTGCTATTTTTCAAAGAGATAAACTTAATCCATATAACACTACTCTATATATATATATATATATATATATATATATATATATATTAGTGTTCTAGAATTGCAAATGTTTGTAATTCGAATTCTAAGTCAATGTGTGAGTGCAATAAGGTGCGAAATAAATAGATTAGAACACAAATGAAGATTTATAAGGATGTTTTGGGTGATTTTAGGTTGCCAATTGCTATTTTTCAAAGAGATAAACTTAATCCAGATATATATATATATTGTTACTTATTGAAAATTAATCATCACTTTATTTTGTTTATAATATTACTTTTGTTGTCTTACAATTGCTTGGTAGGACCAATTTGAAAGTGGTGTTCTAGAATTGCAAATGGTTGCAATTCGAATTCTAAGTTAATGTGTGAGTGCAATAAGGTATGAAATGAATAGATTAGAACATAAAAGATTGAATGACTTGATCTTTATTCGATATAATTTAAAGCTTTATGAAAGCTATGTTATTATCATTATTAAGTTTGATATAATTTGTTATAATTTTCTTAATAATTTAATTTTATTATTTATTAGGACTTAATAGAATAAGTCAATCTGTAAATCAAATTTGCCTTGATCATTTTGATCTTTGACATATTGACTTTTTAAGTAACCAGATTTGATAGATGAGAGTGACTTCGAAAATAATTTTGGATGAAAAAGTATTAACATGTCATTTAATGCAATGAGTTTGAATGATAGTGATGATGAGATTTCTCTCAATGATAAAGATTTTGTACCACATAAGAATTGAGGTTAATGTGATTTGAGCGAGTATTTGATTGAATGAAGTTTTAGATTTTTATTTCTCCTCTTTTTTAATTTCACTTATATTTGATTTAGATGTTAAATTCTATGTATGCAATATGAATATAATTGTAAATATTTTTGTTTCAAGTTTCACTTCCAGTTCATTGTTTTCTCGGCACGAACTCTTGTTGTAAATTGTAATAGTTAGAAAGTCATGTATATTTATTATTCTTTTTATTTGATATTTAGATATAATTATTATTTATCATATGATGAAATTGTAAATACTTTGTATTGTCTTTAATTTTATATTTGTATAATGATTAAATAATATTTTTCATGTTAATTATGGTTATTATTTATACGTGAAATATGTGAAAAGTAATATTAATAAAATAAATAGATTGTTGTTATTTTAAATTTTTATTATCATCATTTTTGAAGATGTAGTTGATGTAAAATTATAAATTAGACAATACAATACCTTGATAAATTAGTTTGCAGTTTTAAAAAAAAAATTTAATGATTATTTTATAAATTTAAAAAATTATCTAAAAGGATATCCCGTACCAAAATAGATATACCATGACTAAATTAGATATTATTATTGGTAAGATATTCATAATTTTAGAATAGAGCCACCCAATCAATTTGGGCTTTTGTGGGCTCATTAAGGAGCTCAGTATTACAACGTTGTGGCCATTGAGTACCTAAACGGGACATTTAGAATTTGGAAATTGTTTAAAGTAACCCAAAACCATTCTAAAACCAAGAACATTATCTTAAAAGGCATTTAGAGGTGGTACCGAAGGTTCAAAATTATCTTTTCAGACATTTAAGAGAAGGCTGATAGATTAGGTTCAAAAGTTATCTTTTCATATCGACATTAAGGGGGCGGTTGGTTCGTATAAGGGAATGGTAATAGGAATGAGAATGAATATAGTGAGAAATGGGAATGAATATTATCATTAAATTATGTTGGTTGGTTAAGAGAAATGAATGATTATCATTACCATTAATATTAGTTAGTTTTTAAAACATATTGAGAAATAAAAATTAATTATATTTTAATTAATTATATTATAATTAATTAACTATAATATATTAATTAATTAAAATAGTATAATTAATTAATTAAAATATTTTAATTAAATAATGAATTATATTTTAATTAATTATA
>JAOTBA010000203.1:4655700-4668598 GCA_025629845.1 Erythroxylum squamatum
AAACAAACAAGGGAAAAGAAATCTAATTTCTCTTTTATTCTTTTCTCCTCTTTTCCCCTCAATATTTCCTTTCCTTTCCCTTGTGTAAATAAGGATCCAAACAAAGGCTTAATACCAGCTAGAAACAATGGCAAATGGTAACATTATTCTCTTAAGTCCTAAAACTTACAAAAGATAAGTTTGACAATTGGTTCATTTATATCAAGGCACTATTTGATGCACATGATAGATGGGACATTGTAAAAAGAAAATATAGTTACTATATTCTTGAAAATACAAATGCTCTCACACAAGTCCAAAAGGATCTTCTGCAAAGCGCGCACTAAGAAGAATGATCAAAAGGTTGTGTCTTTTATTAACTTAGTATTGGATGAGGCCTCCTTTAAAAAGGTATCCAGTGCTACTATATCTAAGCGATTATATGAAACATATTTCAAGATGCTTTCAAAGGAAAAGGAAAGGTAAAGAAAGTTTACCTCTAGAATATACAAGGTGAATTTGAAGAAAAGAAACCAACTTATTTAACAAGAATCTTAGTCATTGTTAACAAAAAAAGAAATCTTGATGAAGAAGTGACTGGTTTAAAGGTAATTGAAATTTTCTTATATCATTTAGTGAGAAATTTGATCATGTGATAACTGTTGCTGAAGAATCACAAAAATTCAAAGATAACAGTTGAAGAACTAAGTAGATCTTTTGAAGTTTATAGAGACAAGCTTAACAAGAGGAAGAAAATTCCTATGGATCATGTTTTATAACTAAAATTCACTTTGAAAGATAAGGAGGGAAAAGAAATTGCAAGCTATATAGGTCAAGGTTGTTGAAGTGATTGAAGTCACGAAAGAGGAGGAAGAGGTGTCCATTTTTAATATCAAAATAGAGGTGAAAGTTAATCTAGCTACCTCATTAAGAATACATGAAAGAAGAGGAATCAGGCCATATAAAAAAAGATAAGGCAAGTCTCAAGTTTACTGCTACACTTGTCCTTAATTTCGACATAATTCTAAAAAATATATAAAAGTGATAATAATGATGACATAAAGACTACTCTTTCTTACGAAGAAAAGATCGAAAATAATGATGAGGTGGAGTGCACTCTTTTAATAGCTTGTAAAGACTTGCAGCAAGGAGAGAAATTATGTAGCATTTTACAAAGATTTATTAGTGTTAGTAATCATATGTACAAAACTAAAGACTTATTAATAGTGTTTGATAAGAGATTTGGTAGCAGTATTATCTTTGAAGATTCCACCAAAATTTTTGGGGAAAGCTAAAATCCTGATACATTTAAAGAAAGAAACTTACCAACTTATTTCAAATTGTTTATTATACTCCATATACGAAGAGTAATATTTTGAGCATGTGTAAACTAATATAGAATGGTTATAATGCCTTTTCTCACAAAATATTGTAGCTTGTTCTTAAAAAATGGTGTAGGTAATTTGATTGTCATAGTGCTTATGACAAATAATTGCATATTTTTCTTACAAATAAATATTGCTAAATGCTTGATGTTATATTATAAAAATCTTATATAGCTTTGATATTTAAGATTTGGATGCATGAATTTTGGTCTACTCAAAATAATGGCAAGCAATAAGATGGTAAATAGTCTGCCTCCAATAAATTTTCCCAATCATGTATGTGAAGAAAGTTTTTTTTTTAAGTAAGATCGAAAGAATTTTTCAAAAGAGTTTCAATCAGGAACTTCAAGGGTATTATAGTTAATTTATACTAATTTGGTTAGGCCTATCACTTCATGTTCTTTTGGTAAGAAGAAGTATTATATTTTATTTATTAATGATTCGAGTAGAAAAATATAAGTGTACTTTCTTAGATAAAATATCAAAGACTTTTAAATATTTTCATAGATAAAAACTCTTTTAAAAAAAAGAAAGTCGATTTAAAATATAAGCATTAAGATCAGACATGAGAGGTGAATTCACTTTCAATGAGTTTTAAGAGTCTTATATATGATGGACATAGGATTCATTGATTTCTAACTACTTGATGATCACTATAACAAAATGTTGTAATCAAGAGAAAGAATCAATTCTTCACATAGTAAGGAGCATGATAAAACTAAGAAGATGTTAAAAGAATTTTACACTCAAACTATCTACGTTGTTGTGTCTTTGTTAAATTGGGGTAAAAGTTGTAATTAACAAGACTCTTCTTGAAGCATAGAGTTTTAAAAAAAAAACAATAGTGTCTCATTTGAAGGTATTCTGAGAGCATTATGTATGTCCATATTCTTGATGAAAAGCACTCTAAACTTAATGGAAAAGGTAAGAAATGTGTGTTTATTTATTATGATTATTAAACCAAGGTAATAATTCAAGTAATGGAAATGTGTTCATTATTATAATTGTGGACTTTGATGAGGAAGCCAAGTGGTATTCAAAAAGTTCAATGAGAAAGGTATGGTTTTCGTCCTTTCTTAGATAAAGAACATGATATTAAAGTAAGAAGTCACCACTCCTTTATCATCACCATCATATGGTGAAATTGGAGATTATGAAAGAAGTTTAAGTGAAATGCCTTAGCATTCAAGGAGGCTTGATAATCTTTATCATAAAATCGAGAAAATTAATGATCTTATAATATTTTTATCTTTTGCTGATACTAAGCAACTTGAATTTAATAAATCTATTAAGAATGAAAAGTTGAGAGAAGTTATGAATGAAGAATTAAGACCAATTGAAAAGAATAATACAAGGGAATTAACAACTCTTCCCAATAAACATGTTTTCGTTAGTGTGAAATGGGTATACAAAATAAAGAAAAATCAAAAGGAGAGTTAAAAAAGACAAAGCGAGCCTTGTTACGATGGTGTATAAGCAACATCAAATGATTGATTATGAAGAAGTATTTGTTCTAATAAATTGCATGGAGAACATCTAGTTAATTATTTCTTTGATAGGTCAAAGTAAATGGAAGATTTTTCAAATGATTTGCAAATTAACCTTCTTCAATGGCTATCTTAAGGTTGAGATTTATATGTAACAACCTCTTGTTTATATGGTGAAACGACTTGAAGCCAAAATGTTGAAAATAATAGAAGCTCGTTATTGACTAAAGCAAGCACCAAGAATTTGAAGTTATAAATTAACAAATATTTTCAAGAAAATAGCTTTATCAAGTGTCCTTATGAATATACTCTCCATATAAAGGTGAGTGACAGTTGAATTTAATTTGATTGTTAGCTTATATGTTAAATAATCTAAAGATGTTTTAAAAAATTCAATAAAAAAATGAGCCATAAATTAGGTATGGCATATTTAAGACTCATATCCTATTATTTTAGGATAGAAGTGACACAAATGAAGGAAAACATTTTCATCTCGAAAGAAAATTATGGGAAAAAGTTTTAAAAGAAATTTTATATAAGTAGTCATGACCTAGTCAACATTATAGTGGAATATGGCACCAAATTATTAATATATGATAAGGCTAAATTGTAGCTCCAACATTGTAACATTGCTTAGTTGAAAGTTTGAGATATTTAACTTATGCAACGATTAATTATTTGGAGTTTTTCTAGTTAGTCATTATAAGGAGGGTACAATATCAACCCATATGAAAACTATAAGAAGGATTTTATCATGCATCAAAGTTACTCTTGATTTTTATTATATAAGAAGGATTTTATGATACATCAAAGGTACTCTTAATTTTTTATCATGTTATTCTATCTCTAATAATTTTAGACTCAGATATTTCAATAATAGTGGTTGGGCTAGTGGTATTGATGCTAGAAAGAGTATTACCAGTAGGGATGGCAATTATACCCGAATCCGATGGGTACCCGATAAAATTACCCGAACGAGGGCAGGTATGGAGAGCAAATTTTTACCCGTGGAGCGGGTATGGGGGGTTAACAAAAATACCCGTCGGGTATAGGGCGGGTATGGGGATACCACTCCCCATACCCGTTTACCCGTTATATAGTTATTACAATTTTGCCATTATATATATATGCATACTTATATACCCGTTAAATATATATATATTTAATATATACATTCATATTAAATAAGCTTATCTTTAAAAAAAAGAGGCGGGTAAACGGGTACCCGATGGGGATTGTACCCCCAACGGGTACGGGTATGGGGGTGCCAAAAAAATCCCCGACGGGGATGGGGGCAGGTTCATGGGGCGGGTACGGGGGATAGCATACCCGCCCCGTTGCCATCCCTATCAACCCCTCAAACAAAAAATAAATAAATAAAATAAAAAGGCAGAATAATGAATGCATGTCAGGGGAATCCTCTGCCCACCAAGATTGGAGTTGTAATAAAAACTGCCAGCCACATGACGATGGAGGGTGGTTGTAATTTCTGTGGACAGGAGGAATCGACCTTACACGTCTTACGGGACTGTCGTAGGGTCCGATCGTTCTGGCTCAAATTCTCGCATGATCTGATTGGTGGGGATTTCTTCAGGCAGGAGGACGACAACTGGCTCCGATCTAATCTTCGTTCTAACGAGCATTGGAATCGGGCCGCGTGGTCTACTATTTTTGGTGTAGCTTGTTGGTTTCTATGGAAATGGCGTAAAAATAGCATTTTTGAGACAGATTTCAATTGGCCAATCGAAGGTCCTACTATAGTCCTGGATTACACGCGTTGGATCATTCGTGCTAGTGAAATGGAAAATCAGGTTTTTTCGTGTCAGGGGCTTCCTGTGGGTACGGTCATAAGTTGGACTAAACCCATCAACGGGTGGGTCAAGATCAATACGGATGGTGCTGTCAATCTGAGTTCCAATCTTGCTGCAACAGGAGGCCTTATCAGAAACTGCCAAGGACATTGGTGTGTCGGTTTCTTACAGAATATAAGTCTCGGGAATCCTTTACAAGCCGAACTGTACGGTGTGTCTTCCGGCCTCAAACTGGCGTGGGATTGGGGATATCATCGCGTAATTGTTGAGCTGGATTCGCTCGAGGTCATTAATTTTTTGTCTTCCTCCCGAAATGATCTAACCGAAATTTCTTTTTTGGTGACAGGTATTCGGGAGTTGATTGCTCGTGAGTGGGACGTGCACATTCAACATACGATCGTGAAGAGAATCAATGTGCAGATCAATTGGCGCATTTAGCTTTTGGCGCTGAGCAGGGTTGGCATATCATTCAGGAGCCTCCCCGGAGCATTTTGGATGTGCTTTACAGGGACCAGCAAGGCACCCTTTTTACTAGACCCCTTCGTAAGGGCTTAGATGTTACGCCCTAGGCGATTTTTTGTTTGTTTTTCTTTTCCCTTAAAAAAAATCTTACGCTCTTCCTGATCAATTCCTCCAATGTTGATTTCTCACTTTTACGACTCAAGTTCATGTCATCTCTACTTTTCACATCCTTCTTGTCTTTCTTGTTGAGGTAATAATCCAAGCCTTTAAGATTCTTTCTCTATCACACATGTGCCAATAGATTTACTTGTGGCTTGCCCGTTTTCTTTTCTTCACGTAAAAATTATTCATATCCTTCTACTATTTTTCTTTATTTACTTCATTGATTCTATTGCTCCAACGACTATAACACAACATTTCTGTTCAGTTTCTTCAAAAATTAGTTTTCGAGAACTCTTCTGTCTTGCCTTACTCAAGACTATTCTTTGAACTTGGATCAAGTCCAATCTTCACTTCACCTTCTAACTTCAATTCTTTTAGAGCAAGAAACTTAAAAGCCAAAATTTCTAAAAATCATAATAACACACAAAACAATTGAACCCACATTAATATTTTCCCACAACTAAGTAGTAATAGAGAAAATGAGAGAGACACAAGCTTACAACTCTAAATTGGATTACAACTTAAAAAAAACTTATTTGGTTGAAATTTGTAAAAATAAACTAAAAAATATGTTTAGTTTCATCATCTATTTCTTATTTTATTCTTATTTACTATTTCATGTTAATTAAATTTTAATATAATTCATTCCTTAATATATCATATTCTATTTAAAAATTAGATAATTTTCATAATAATTGAAATTAAACTGTATGACTATTTAATATACTTAAATTAATTAATTATCATAAATAATTAAAATGATTTAAAATGTTTAAAATACTTTGCACGTGAAAAATGAGAAATAAACTTGTCAAAATTATTATAACCAACTCTACTTCAATTCAAACATGAATTAGAAGCTGAGATCATAGTTTCAAATAAAATTATGACAATATATTTACTTTTTAGGTGATGAACAAGATGAAGAATATTTTTTCACAAGGGAATTAGGATGTGGCATTAACACTTATTGTAACATCCCGTTATCCCATGTTAAAGGTTAAAACCCTATAATAGTGTAAATGAGAGTTTATTGAAAAGTTAGAAAGTGTATTTCATGCTCATGCATAATATAGCATACACACACATGTGATTATTACTCATTGCATACATTAAAATGATTATGCATACATTCATTGACATTTTTCGGGTATAATTGGTTTAGAAATGTGAGTTTTTTTAGAATTATGAATTATATGTATTGAAAATTGTTTTGGAGAGCGTAATTATTTATTTGGAATTTTTGGTAAATTTTAGAAATTTTTTGAAATTTTGAGTATTTTTGGATTAGGAAAAATGTCAAGTAGCAAGACAATTGATTTATGGTAGTAGAAATAAGTGTCAAACGACATTTCAAATAATTGGTTAACGGTATTAGAATTTATTGAGAATATGATATTGAAAATTGGAGTAGAATTTGGAGACAAATGGACTAGTTAAATAAAGGACTAAGGAGAGACTATAGGAAAGTGACATGCGACAAGTGACAACTGTCACTTGCCACACCATATGATACAACCCACGAAACTCTCCCAAGTGAAAGACTATCTTCATTTTTATTTTCTTTCATTGTAGTCAACTGTTCTCACTTCTTGTTATTTCTCTTCATTTCATTCTTCATCTTCTTAAACACGATACTCATTTTCTCACCCTCACAACGCAAGCTTTGCTCTCACCTTTCACTTGCTACTTTCATTTTGTTATCTTTTTCACTGTCACTAAAATACCTAACCCTACAATCTTTGACTGTTGATGATTGCGTGATATTGGAAAACTAGGGTTCACGTGATTTTAAAGAGTTTGGAGTTTTACCAAGTAAGTATCGTGTAAATTCTCATGAGTTGTGTAGATATGAACAAATATGATGATTAAATGATAATGAAACATGCACCATGTAAATTAGTAGTTAAATGTTTATAAAATGAGGATGTATATTTGCTGAAACGTGAATGAGAAATTATGGTGTGCCGCTTGTCTTGCTTTTACATATTTGATGATCAATATTTCATAAGATGTTGTTGAAATGATTTTTGAGATAGAAAGATCATTGAAAATGTGTATAAAAATAGTGTAGAAAATTCATGAAAAGATGATATGCGTATGCTCTGTTTTCACTGTTATTACGTGAATCTCTTTGGATGTTTTAGAGGTGAACTAAAATGAGTCTAGAGTTAAGTAAAAAGGAGTAATGTGATGTTGTGATATGGGAAGAATTAAAATGATAAGTTAGAGATAAAATAAAGGTATTGATGAAGATGAAGAAATGCAGAAAATATGAGGAATGCGTGTTTGATATGTTCGGTTTTTTTATGTTTGTGATTAATCATAGATTTTGATTTGTTTGTGATTTAGTTGAGCTGAAATGGAAGTAGGAATGAAGAGGAAATAAAGAGGACATAAGTTAGAAATGATGGATTTGGTAAAAGAGATGAAGAAGAGATGAAAAATCTGTAGTTTCGTAAAAATTTGGAGAAGAACGTCTGTCACGATCGTGCATCCTCAGAGGAGCTGCACGATCATGACAGAGAGGAACCCTCGATGGACTTGCACGATCGTGAAAGAAGGAAGAAAACAAGCAGTGCACGATGGTGACAGAGAGGAAGCGTTAGGCAGTGCACGATCATGCACAAGCACGATCGTGACAGAGGGGAATCAGCAGGAAGTGCACGATCGTGACAGTGAAGGTGCAATGCCTTTTGACAATTTTTGACACCCTTCATTAGTTTGACCATAACTTCTTCTTCGAACCTCCGATTGAACTGAAATTTAGACCACGAACTCCTCACATATTTTATTTCATCCCCACAAAATTTCATGGCCATCTGAATTCATTAGGAAAGGATTGATAATGATTGATTGATGAATTTAGGATGAAAATGATGAAGTGTGCCGAAATTTGTTAAATGAAGTGATTTCACTAAACAGGCATCAGTATTTTGGCCATATCTTGATCTGTAGATCTCAAAATGGAATGATTTTTAATTTAGATTAAACTAGAGATATATGGCTATAAATTTCATTGAAAAATATAATTTTAATTATGTCTATAAGAGTTTCAAATTTTGGCTCGAAGTTGAGTACTGAGTACTGAGTACTATTGCAGTTTGAGAACAGTCTGAAGTATTTTGAGTATAACTTGTAGAATAATGAACCAAATTATATAAACTTGGTTTCATTAGAAACTTAAGTCATAGAGGAATATTTGTTTAGAAGAAGATGCTGCCTAGATAACTCAATTTGCTTGTCATAATTACCATGCAAAATTGACTCGAAAAATCTATTTTGAGAAAAAGCTGGAATAATTGATTGAGTGATGAACTTAAAATGAATTTGTATTATTGAGGTGTAAACCTAGGTTCAAATTAGACATATATGAGTTTTGAAATATGAATGATCATGTGATGTGATTAAAGGAAACATACCTGGGGTTGTCATTGAACGTGCAATGTACATAATCCATATACACATTTGTGCATAAATGAGTACTTTTATAATTGTGCAAAGTTGTGATATGTGTAAATGTATGTTGCATAATATAGAGGAACATTTAGAGCGTCAACATCCAGAAGTTGCCAGGACTTCGAGGCAATAGCTATCTAGAGCAAACAGTGAGAAACCTAGATGGTCTCACATAATAAATTGTTGTTTTAAATGTTGTATTGAATTAATTTGTGAATGTGATTGTACTGATTCCGGACATTGAATGTCCGAGACATTTGATGCATGAATGAGATATTGGAAGTGCTCATTGTATGTGAATTTGACAGAAATAAGTGTACTCAACATAACTGTTGAATGCTGAGCCAAGGTCCTATAATAAATGTGAATGAGAATGCGATAGTGAATATGGCTGTGTAATATTGAGCACTTTTAATTGACTGGATATATGTGATGCATTTTATTACATGAATGCATGAACAGATAATGATAGTTGTGACCTGAGTAGCCACAGAAAAAGAGCTTAAAGCTCAGAATGTGATTAAGAGTCAAAGGCTCGCTATGTATAATAAGCCCTGTATCTCCAATGGATAAGGGACAGTTATCAATAAGTCCGATGTCTACAATAGATACGAGACAGTTATAAGAAGTCGATCACAACAACGTAATAATCAGAAATGAGGATTATGAGCATTGCATATACATTTAATATGTATGTTTAAATGATTGAAATGTATTGTTGAATTGTGTTGAATGAGAAAGTGAAAATTGTGAACAAAGTATTTTATGATGCTACATGATGATAAATGAAATGATGTGACTTACGTGATTGTATGTGTTGACGTGTTATATGATTTGAGTGAACCATCAAGGATGGTTAACTCACTGAGTTCGCAAAACTCATCAAAATTGCAACATTGACATTTCAGATTTAAGAGAGGAGATATAGCTTCTAATTCAAATTAGAAGAGAGCTAGCACTAATTTTTTGATAGAAGACATGACTTAAAGGTCGATCAGTTGAGACTGAAGGATTTATTTTAGAACTTTTGTATAATTCCTCATGTATGTAGCATGTTTTGAATACAGAGATGTAAACTCTGATTGGTTTTTGATAATGTACATATATGGATATTTTGTAAAGTTACAATGTAATATTCAGTTTTTATGAAATGAAATGAGAAAATTTGAGTTTTTAAATATTGTGATATTTACGCTTTGAATGATGATGCCATGATTAAGTTAGTGACGTGACCGCTCTAGCATGGGTACGTACTCGGATATCCTTCAGGATGTCGGGTATGTGTCTTGTGGAAATGGGATACTACACTTATACAATCTCTTAATATGAAAAGATATAACAAATTATCCATTCTAAATGAAACTAAAACTACATGTTGTAATCGTAACTCTTTTACTGGTTTGAATTACAATAACCTCTTGCAGATAATATCAAGGATAAGGAGTCAAAACAAGAACTTGATAAGATGGATATGCACGTCTTCTAGCATAATACCCATTTCAATTAAGTAAATGAAGTGAAGGAGCCAAGATATTACGAATGCAAACACCAGGCATGAGTGTAGGAAATTCATAGTGCAATGACTTTAGCAAAGATTTTAGGTTAAGAGTTACTAGTGTTGATGAGGGTGTTATGGTAGAAGTATATTCCTTATTTGTTTGCTACCTATCAATATTAAGGTTGTAGCACTATAAACCTAGCAGATTCTGCAACATAGGAAGGGGAGCTAAGAAACATCAAAATTTAACCACAATGTCAACATAAAATATCATAAAGCATTTATCATTCTAAAGCATAAAAAAATATATCACAATACCACCTTAGAGAAACAAGCAAAATAATCGTGCAAAGAACACTCTAACATTTAGAAAAATATGCATTACTTTTTTGTTTTCTTCCTTCCTACAATTAATCATATAACAGAATAGAGAAGTGATTTAGATCCTCTAAAAGGAGCTCCCACTAAATGCAGGGGTTTAAAATGTATTCCATATGGTACAGATCGTATAAAAAGAATTTACAGTAAAGATGTACACATCACAAAATCCTCTTAGATTGAAAAAGACTCCTAAATCTCTAAAGATGATTTTATAACTAGAAGTTTTCCGTACTAATTCTAGAAAATAACTAGAGCTTTGATATTTGAGTTTACCATCATTAAAGCAAACTAAATTTATTTGTTATAACCCTTTAAATTTCAAGCAAAAGAGTTGAGATTTACAGAACAAAGTATAAATAAAATGCTCCTATGATATCAACTCAAGCCAATGTTTCCCTCTTGCTTCTTCTCCCTCACTTCTACCAAAAACTCCCAAACATTAAAATTCCTAACCCAGACAAGGAATATACATTTATCACATCACAATCCAAACTCATTTACAGAAAGATAATAAAATATTAAATAACATTTAAAAGTCTACAGCTTACACCATGCAGGTGAACTCAACAATCAAATAGCTAAAGCTTACCATAAAATTCTCCCACTAAAGGAAACCATTGTGCCCTCTTTCATTTGTAAATGTAAAGAATAATGCAAAGAACTATTGTATGTACTTTGCATTACGACGAGCTGTGCTTAGAAAAGCTAAATCTATAAATTATGAACAAATCAAAGGGAGAAATCCATAAATTCATAATCCAAAATTTTCAAAAAACCATAAGTAGCACAAAAAACTAATCATTCTTACATCACCATTTTCCCACAACCAAATACAATGAACAAGTACAAGTATGTAGGAATAGAGAAAAATAAAGAGATAAGAACTTGGTTATTGGAGAGATAAAGAGATTTAGAAGACAATAAGAAGATGTCAAGAACAATAGGAGAAATGAAGCAAGAAAGTCACGAGAAGAGAAGAATGGTAGGAGAAATGAAAAACAACAGAAAACTAATTGATGTAAGATTAAAAAAATTAACAAATTTGTACTTTTATAATTATTGTAGTTTTTTTAATTTTTGAAAACAGGAAATCATAACAAATCCAAACAAACATGCTTTATTACTATGTTTTTAAAAAGAAAACTATAATAAAATATTAAAAAAGGAATAAACTCTGACTTTACTTTTTTAATCATTTTTATTAATTTTTCTAATATTATTACCTTTAAGTAATTGAGTGTTGTTGATGTTAATGATGATATTACCTTTAAGCCCTATAGTGAACCCCATATCCCAATCTCCAAGAATGGTTTACTATAAAGACTTCGTAAGTTCAATAACTTTTATGAAAACTCTTCAATTAAATAGTCAGAAAGAGAATAGGTATTTAAAAATATGTAAAAAAATGAGGGATTTTAGAACTTACATTACAGGGTAACTATTATAAGATTTCCATTCAAATTTTAGCATTTTAACACTTTAAAAAATTAACAAACTAGTAAATTTTCTTATTATTACAAAGATATTATAACAATTTTTGTAGAAGATATTTTATTATTATTAAACTAAACATAAATATCAAAAAGTAGTATTTTTGTAGTATATGACAATAGGAACAACTTTTGGATAGATTCATGTCTAGAAAAGCATAAAAATTGAAGGAGATGCTAGTTGTATATGGAGGGATCACCAACTCTTTTAAGGAATGCAGTTATGGAGATCTTGGAAGTTTCTAAAGGGCCTAAAGGTAGTAAGAAGGAATTTTGGTGAAGGAATGAAGATATCTAAAGCAAAGTGAAGATTAAGAAGGTTGCCCATAAAGTTTTATTTGATAGTAATACGAATGAAAAGAGGATAGTTAATAGAAAAAGTTACAAGCTGGCAAATAAAGAGGCGAAGAAGATAACCTTAGAGGTCAAAAGTAGAGCCTACAAGAACTTATACATTGTTTGAAAATTATAGATAGAGAAGATTATTTTTAAATTGGTGAGAGCTAGGTAACAAAAGGCGAGGGACTTGGATTAAGTTTATTGTATAAAGGATGAAATATGATGGGTGCTCGTGGATGAAAATGTTATAAAGAGAAGATGCTAAGATACTTCTATAGCCTTTTTAATAAAGGAGGAGATAATAACATTTTCTTGGGTGATCTTAGTATTTATGATAAATACTATATAATACGGAAACCCCAAGAAAACAAGGTTCTTGAAACCCCCTAATCCTATTGAATCAAAACCCCAATCTTTCTATTCTAAGAACATGCCAGATCAAACC
>JAOTBA010000203.1:4668698-4681689 GCA_025629845.1 Erythroxylum squamatum
CTGATCTAAAAGTTGACCTAAAGACAAATATTTATACCTAGGTTAAATAATAAAAGGTTGGGCTAAAATACATGGAATCCCAAAATAAAACAAAGTCCAAAAACTAAATTTGGAAGCCCAAAATAAAACAAAGTTCAAAAACTAAATAAATAAGTCTGATATGCTGTTGGGCTTATGTGATGAAGCATTAAAATAACCCAAATCTTCTTGTCTTTAAGCTCCAAGTGTATCCGGCCCACGGATTTGAGTTAAATGGATTAATTTGGGCTCAATTCTATTAAACTCTCCTCCAATAGGCTTGGAGCTCGCCATCTTCTCAAGATCCTTACTCCTGCTCACATCACTATAGCTTCACTTGTTGCTAGCGTATCATGAGAGAAGAAATTAAGGAGCTTTAATAAAGATGAAGAGTGGAAGGGCAGTAAGACCTAATGAGTCACTTATAGAGGTGTGGACGAGTCCAAGAGAAAAGGGTCTTACTTGGTTAGCCAATTACTTTAATGTGATCCTCAAGTCCACCAAAATGTCGAAGAAGTGGAGACTTAGCACATTAAACCCTCTCTATAAGAACTTATATCATTGTTTGAAAATTAAGGATAAAGAAAAGAATATTTTTAAGTTAGTGAGGAGTAAAGAATAAAAAACGAGGGACTTGGATCAAGTTTATTGTATAAAGGATGTGTGATGGGTGTTCATATATGAAAATGATATCAAGAGAAGATTTCAGAGATACTTCTACAACCTTTTTAATGAAGGTAAAGATAATAACATTTCCTTGGGTGATCTTAACGCTTCTGATAAACACCATAACTTCATTTGTTGCTAGTATATCATGAGATAAGAAATTAAAGAAGCTTTAAGAAATGAAGAGTGGAAGGGCAATAGGACTTGATGAGTCACCTATAGAGGTGTGGAAGATCCAAGGAGAAGAAGGTTTTACTTAGTTAGTCAAGTTTTTTAATGTGATCCTCAAATCCACCAACATGTCGGATGAGTGGAGACTTAACACACTAAATCTTCTTTACAAGAATAAAAGGGATATCCAAAGTTGTAACAACTATTGAGGCATCAAACTATTCAATCACATCATAAAGTTATTGGAGAGGGTGATTGAGAAGAAAGTAAGAAAGGGTGCATCTATCTTAAAGAACCAATTTGATTTCATGTCATGGCGATTCACGATAGGAGCCATACACCTCCTCCTTAGAAGATTAATACAATATTATAGGAACAGACAAAGGGACCTACACATGTTTTTATTGACTTAGAGAAGGCTTATGATAGGGTAGCTAGGAAAGTCATATGGAGGTGTTTAGAAGCTAAAAGAGTTCTTATGTCCTATATATTGGTTATTAGGGATATATATATAAAAGTATTGAGACTAAATAAAGGATGCAGAAGGAGATATAAAGCATATTTCTACTAATATCGGGCTACATCCCCTTCCTGTTTATGATAGTTTTGGATATCTTATTAATAATAACCAAGGAGATGTGTCTTGTTATATGTTGTTTGATGATGACCTTGTTTTAGTAGATGAAACATAAGAGGGTGTTAATGTCAAGCTAGAACTTTGAAAGGATACGTTAGAGTCAAAAGAGTTTAAAATGAGCAGAACTAAGAATGAGTATTTAGAGAGTAACTTTTCAGGTCGTAGGGTTACATCTGATATAGAGTTCAAGATTGGTACAGAAGTTATATCATAGAAAGATTGTTTTAAATATATTGAATTCATCACCTAAAGTAATAGGGAGATAGATGACGATATAGTCTACTGTACTAAATCAAGGTGGCTTAAATGGAAGGGTGCCTCCAAAATTCTATATGACAAGAACATATCATTCAAGCTAAAAGGTAAATTATATTATTTAGCAATTATGATGTCTATGTCTTATAGGGTAGAGCGTTGACCTATCAAACATGTACATAGTCATAAGTTAATGGTGATAGAGAAGAGGATGCTTTATTGAATTTGCAACAATATAGGAATAGATAAAGTTAGGAATATAGTAGCAAGAGACAAGTTGGGGTGGCTAACATTGATAGTAAATTAAGAGAGACAAGGTTTAAGTGGTTTAGACAAGTTAAGAGGAGACTTCCTACCCGCCAATAAGAAGATGTAAGAAGATTGTTCTTAAGGACTATAGGAGGAAGAGGAAGACCTAAAACGAATTGAGGGGAGATGATCAGGAATAATATAAACCTGCTAGAGCTTACCGAGGACTTAATTCTTAATAAAAAACTTTTGTGAACTACGATAAAGGTAGAGGACCATACATAGAGAGGTCCTTCCCTTTTCATAAGCCTTTTGTATGCTTTTATTCTATTCTTGTGTTTTGTATTTAATCTAAATACTTTTGTTTATAGCACTTGCCTTTTAAGTTATTTCACCTATTTATTTTGTTCTTTTTAAATAGAGATGACAATTAGGCCTAAGGCTAGACACCTATCACAAAAACGACGTCAATTTGAGAAAATGACGTTATTTCTTATTTTAATTTAAAAATAAAAATAGGTCAGATTAGGTCAAGTCAGGTTCCGGCTCGGGCTCGAGCTCGGCTACCTAAGGCCCAAACCAGAGCCCGACCCATTTCCATCTCTATTTTTTAATTTCTTAGTTGTTTTCTTTCTTTTTGTTTATTTATTTGCTTACTTTTATCTTTATTTTGATTTTTTATTTTTGATTTGATTTGATTTTTTCCATTTTTGTAGTTATTTATTTTATGCATTTAGTTATTGTTTTCTTCAAATCATTTTCAAAAACTTTTTTTCTTCTTCTGTGGATTCATTAGAAACAATCTCTCTAGTAATTAGGAGTAAAATGTGTACTCCTGAGTTTCCTCAAATCTCACATGTTAGTAGAATTTATACTAAGACGATATTGTCGTTGTTGTTTTTGATATATTTATATTTATATTTATATACAAAAGGTATAGGGAAAATCACTAATTAATTCAACTACCTTGGAAATAAAGCACCTTTTTATTACATCACATGAAAAGATGTATAGTTAATAATTCAAAGCAAAGTTAGCATAATCCAAGATAAGATCCACTTAAATCTAATATTTGCTTGTAGTTGTCTTTTGTTTTAAAGAAAAAATTAATAACGTGTAATGAGTAAATTCTTAAGATTATATAATAATTTAATTACATATTTTAGATAAACTATATTGAGAGCTATGCAATAAATTCCATCTAACTAGTATTAAGAAACTTAGGCGTCTCTAAATTCGTACTAACAAATCTAAAGATCTTAAAGTAGTAAGTCTTAAAAGGCATGCTCAATCCATGATTCCAACTCTTTAGAGCAATGATTAAAAAATCTAATCGATTTAGTCAATTCAATCATAAAAAAATTTAATCATCCAACTTTCCGATTTGACTTTAATAACTCTTCTTATTAAAATTTAATTAATCGGTTAATTTTTGTAAATTAATAAATTCTTATCAACTAAAATAAATCAATTAATTTTTATTTAACAACTTCTTTTTAATTAAAATTCAAAATTTTCATAAATAAAAATAATATCTTTCAATAATATTTTAAATTCTTTAATTTTATTTAATATTCAACCGATTTTATAACAGTTTAATGCCGGTTGAATCTTTTAAACCTTAAATTTTTTGTTTTGCCAATTTAACTTTTTGTCTTATTTTTAAAATATTATTTTAGAGAGTCATCCACTACCAATTGAACGGTTGCCAAGAGAACTAGTTAAAATGTCGTTATTGCCGAAATCATCATGCCCTTTACAAATATATCTTAAACAAAAGCCCCTTAAACATATTAAAACACGAACACATAAATACAAGCCCACGGTTTTCTTGTTCTTTTGTTTGATGCGCTGACCTCACGACATCCATGCATACAGATACTAGATCACAAAAATTACATCACACACTTATGGCTACATTCAAGAATATAGATTAGGAGCGAAAACACAAGATAAAGTTTATTTAGGTAATATCCAATTAATTTTATAACATATTAAGGTCATCAACGTGGAATGCTCCATGATCGTAAATAATTAATAATGCTTTTATATTATATATATATGTGTCAAATGTAATAGTAGCCTGCAAATATTCTAGTTATACATTCGTTCTACTAATTAAGAATAAGATCGGTTTTTTAAACTCAGATTTATACCAGATGTTTTTTTTGGTAAATTAGAACTTTATAAATAATTAAAAGTTATGTACAAGTAAGAGCTACCCAAGGTACTCTCATAACACGCAAAAACAAAATGACATGCATCTAATTGCCCTGCCAGCAATTGCTCCTAGTCAGGACTTAACCCAAGGCCTGCCAGAATAGAAAGTAACAAGATCAAGCTCAAAACAAATACCACAAATGTCCAGTTATACGCCAAGCAATAAAACACCAACAACTACTACCGCATTATATCAACAGATACCCAAAATATACTAGTAAACACAGACCAATCCCATAAACAATCATGGTAGTATCAAATCCTGCTAATTTGTATGTATTTGCTCAGTTGCCCACAGCAACTGCCATAAGTAATTGTTTACAGTGCAGAAACCATTGCCTAGTAAAATTTCATAGAATTCGAATTGCATTTGGAACGTCGTAGAAATATACCAGATGTTGTTGTTATCGTAAATATAGGAAATGATTAATGTTAGTTGACACATAAAGATTTAAATGGTCACTATCAAATGGTTACAACTATTTGATGGTGGTTGGTACAGTTGAGTGAATTTTGGTTGCAATGAATATGATTTTAATATGTTTAATAATGCATGATTCGTAATTGTCGCCATCCACAATTTAGAATGTTTTATATTTAATGTTATTGTTCCTCCTCTTTTTTGTTTTTTTTTCTTCTTTTTGTTGGCCTTGTGCATTCCACTTGATCATCAGTTGGTATTTTGCAAGCCACTTGAACTGTGTAGAAACCACAGAAATTGGTCAAAATATCTTTATTCATATCATCAATCTATAGCACCTTTCTTTGTCAAACTTTGGAAATTTAATTTCTACTCTCGTTAGGTAGATAGTATTGAAAAGATCGCTGGTCATTCTATTTAAGAGAATTAGCTCTTTGATAGCTGAGTGGGATCAATTAATCAGTTGATGGATATATATCTCTATTTAATTATACAATTTATCTATAAATCTTAATATTTTAAAAACTGAACCAGAAGTTAAACCCGTAAGACAAACGATTTAAGGGTTAAAATGTTCAATCGGTATTAGATGGTTGTAACTAAAGATTGTATAAAATTAAAGAATTTGAAATATGATTAAATTTTTTTCCTTACCTATCAAAATATTTGAATTTTAATTAAAAAAAGAGATTGTTAAATAAAAATTAATTGATTTATTTTAGTTTATAATATCTTATTAATTTATAAAAATTAACCAATTAATTAATAAACTAATCGGTTTTTATCATCAAGAGCTATCAAAATAAATCGAACCGAAAAATTAAACTGTTCAAATTTTTAAGATTAAACTGACGAATCAGTTGAATTTTGTAATCATGGATAAATCTACTTTCTATTTTCTTTTCTACTATTTTAATTGCAAAATTGTACTACTTTCTATATTACCATGTTTGACTTGAGTTTTGTTTGTTGATCTTAAAAGCTAAAGTTCAAAGTTTGGCCATATATGGTTGAATGCCTAGCTTCTACTTTTATAACACTAGTCATAGTCTGCGAATGGCGGTATTTGAGTTCTAAACAGGAAAAGTGTTCTTGGTACTACTTTTTTTTTTCTTTTCCAAATTTTCGAGCTGCCATTATGAAAATGTTGGCTGGCGTTCATATTCCTTTATTATTAATCTACGAAGTTCACGGTCAAGGAAAATGGTATACTAGCAAAAAGAGCTACTTTGATCTAATACATACAACTGATTTCACTAATCTATGCAAGGGTAAGGAATGTTAGAATCTTGCACTCCTTTCTTAATCTCTTGTATTTTGTATGGAGCTGATTGCTTTTTGGTGACTTGGTTTGCTTAATGATTACTTATCGACAAGCTTGTACATATGCATGTATGACTACTTTTCTTACATGATTGGTATGCATGCATCTTGTCAATCAGCCAAAATGACCCATTTGATCTTTAGACGTTTCTCGTCTCAAATTTCGGCTTTTCTCTTTACATTAGCCGTCTTGCTCATTCATTGAAACAATTCACATATAACACACAAATAAAACCTAAACCACCGTAGTCAGGTGAAGAGTTTAACCCAATCATTGGATATGTGTTCAGAGGTTTATCATACACACAAAGTAGTTAAAACTCATGGAAAAAGTATATTACAATCCAAAATATAATAAAATAAAATCTTAACAAGAAGTTACACATTATTTTTAATTAAATAAACATTTTGTTGTTAAATTAAAATTTTAGAAATTGAACCTCAAATATACATATTAAAAATAAATTGGAACTAATACGAAAAAACTGAATTTGACACTAAATCAACTGTTAATCCTTTAGTTTTTATACCTGTTATTATTATTATTGAGATAGTCTCTCAATCAGGTAGGATAGGACACTGAACCTCTCCAAATTTTATATTTTAGTGATAATTTCACTTGAAGTTACTGTCGTAACTCTTACTAGTTACCGCTGTTATTTTGCTTTGCTTAATTGATTTGAATTGGGTAGCAAGAAGACAAGTTAAAAACAACTCGAGCATGCATGATGCTTCCCACTTCATAAAAGAAGCTAATTTTGTACAGACAGTTTGACCGTTGACCTCCCGCGTGATTTTATCTCTCTGTTTCCCTCCGTTGGCGTTTTCATGTTCTTCCCCTCCGTTCCGTTTTTGCCACTACGGGCTTTCGTTCTCTCCTTCCTGTTTCTGTCCGGTAACGTAGTTAATATGACGCGTATTTGAGGGTAAAATCGTCATTTAGTTTTCCCTCTTAAAATAATTGAAAGTACAGCTATGGACGACATAATAATACCACAAACACCAGGCCCACCTTCACAGAAGCGCGTGAACTCTCTTACTACAGGAATAATGACCGGAGGAATGATTCAAGTTTGTGGAACACGCAAAATCATGGCGCGTGAGACAATGATGTGTCCCAGAATGTAAAAGAAAGAGGTGGGGTTTAACTGTGTTTGTATATATAATTTATGTCCGGATTGTGAGAGGGCCTTCTTTTGCTCTTAGCTTTTGCTTTCTCTTCCCTCTCTTTTACATGTCCCTGACCTAATTGTCTCTCTTGGATCATCAATATCATCACCACCAACAAAATTCACCTCTCAATCAAAGAGAAGATCCCTCTAACTGTATTGGGTCTTTCTCATCTTTGTCATCTAATTCTCAGATCTATCTATATATCCAAGTAGCTTACTTTCGTGCTAGAAATAGCTAGCTTGCTAGGTCTTCGTGCTGTATTTGACACATACACACGAAAGTTTGTTGGTGCTGACTTTGGCTTGAAGAAGGTTTCGGAGAAGAAAAAGGGAAGAAGTTTTAAGATGACTCCAGCAAATTTGGCAGGACAGTTTGGTGACACAACTTACACTAAGGTGTTTGTTGGAGGGTTGGCTTGGGAAACCCAGAAAGAGACCATGAAGAAGTACTTTGAACAGTTCGGTGAGATCTTGGAAGCCGTTGTCATTACCGATAAGGCCACTGGCAGATCCAAAGGCTATGGATTTGTATGCAATTTCTTGCAATTTTGTTTTATTTAGCAGCAAGCAATGATCTCTGGTTCTTTTTTGCTCATGTTATTTTCTTGTATCTATTACCACTAGATCTTGGTGGGTTAGAAAGATCCATAACAGAACTTGTATGAAAACTATGAAATTCAGTACAGAATCATAACAATTTGTATATCTCTCGCTTTCACGCTTTGTTGTGTGTGCTTTCTTGTCATGGTTGTTAATTTTGGGGAAATGTGTTCTTTGCTATCAGGTAACTTTTAGGGAACCAGAAGCCGCCATGAGGGCATGTGTTGATGCTGCTCCGGTGATAGATGGTAGAAGGGCAAATTGCAATCTTGCATCTTTAGGTGTTCAGAGATCTAAACCCTCTACTCCAAAGCATGGTATATATATAAACTCATTTTTCTTTACTTTCTTGTGTTCAATCTCTACATTATTTCTTGCAATTGAAGTTCTTATCCAATAACTTAAAAACAAGTTTTGGATTTATAGCACAATTCAGATCTATAAGATGTTCTGAAATGTACAAGTTACTCAAAAAAAGATCATCGCTTTCACTGTGTAAAGATGCTTTTTTATCTAACTTCTCATAATCCAGCTACTAATTTCTGATTCATCAAGCCATGTCTAGAGATAACGGATATTCGGAGATAATTAAAAGCAAGATTTTTACCCTAAGAAGATGATAGTGGACCAGAAATATTCTGTTTTGAACAAAACATATTCACAGTCAAAAACCGAAATGCAGCATGAATATTCCTCCTTATTGGGAAAGTTCTCTTTTCTTTTTCTTGTTCGGAGTTTTTGAAAGTACGTGCACAGTAATGCACTAAATCGATGCAACTATCAAATGGATAACTTGTCCTTCCATTGCAGACAAAATCAATATAGTTTTTACAATAAATGAGATAACAATTTATTAAACTCCAGTTAAAAGATTGAGACATATCTTCATCATGCATCGCATAAATTATATACCACTGGATGCTATTGCATGTATCGTATTCTTTTCTATTGGTATCAGAAATATATATAAATCTCTCATCACAACCCGAATAAATGATTTTTCTTTCTTGTTATGAAAACAAAAAAGTAGAGGTTCCGAGGGTAATGATTAAAAAAAAAATGGACGTGTTGTGGGTGAAGGTGGAGGAGGAGCAACCGCAGGAGGCAGGAACTTGAGGGTAATGAACTCATATCAGACAGGATTTGGAGGAGTGGGAGCAGCTTTTCCTACACCAGCATCCTTCCCTCATTATGCCATCCAACAAGGCATTCCTTACAATGTCTATGGGTATTCACTTCTTTTCTTTTTCTTTTTCTATATAAATATGGGATAATACTGCATGCATGTGCATTTGCCAACTCACGCATACCCAACCCCATCAAACTAGGGTTGTCAACCACGCACGCCTCACTTATCTGTCACCCCACTTCTTCCGCATCTTCTCTCTCTCTCTCTCTCTCTCTCTCTCTCTCTTAAAGTGAAGCTGAATAGGAACCATTCACTTGTTTATTCTTTTTCCATCATCATGGACTCACCATCATCATGGACTCACTGTGTCTATTCACATGCTAATTCCTCCCTCCCTTTCTCTCTAAAGACAGACACACATGTCCATGGCGGACTTTGTTCAACTATAAGATGTCGACCATCTAAATTACGCATCATATCATACGCATAATGCATTTGGCCCAATACAGACACAATCACGTGCCCGTCATGTCTGTCAAGCTCTCTCTTTCTCTCATGAATGTGACCATATATGTTTTTCCATGCATGCAAGCTTGTGCCTTTTCCATTAGGGTTTACTAGCTAATTATTCTATTTTTCTCATCATTTTCTGTGTTGGTACTGACAAACGTGACATGGGCCTCATATTCTCTTGTTTTCTTCAAATTTTAAGGTAGATGGTAAAAAAAGTTGATAGTAAGTTTGTTTTACTTACAGGAACATTTACATGAATCGTTCATTTCTGGGATCAGTTCCATTTTTAGTAGCACCCGTTTTGGCTTTTACTATACTTATTTTAGAAGATTCAAAATCATTTTGCTTTTTGGAAATTTTCATGTCTGCAGGTACTCTTCATACTCTCCAGACTACAGTTATCCGACGGTTTGTACACATTTCTCCTTTTCTTTTGCTTTGCTTTTGGCACACTACATCTTAGGATGCGTTTTGAAGCATATCATACATGGCTATGCTTTTTCGCAGACACTGACTTTTCACCTTTCTTTTCACTCTTCAAAGATTCTTTTCTTTTTTCTCCTTTTCCAAACAGTTTTCACATAAAGCAACTAATTAGGCTTAACTGATCATAAGCAAAAATCCTTGATAATCATATAATCAATATGTTCAACAGTATATTCCATAGACGTTAAGAAACATAATGTCTACAGACGAAAACTCCTTCTTTCTTCTTCTTCTTCTTCTTCTTATCTTCTATGGCATCACCATTGATTCAAGGGGCAAAGCTAAACTATGCCAAGGCAACAACCAACTTGTTTATGACATAGAATGGTAATTAAGGTAATCGATTTTTTGCAAGTTCTTATCCTGCATTATCAGGCAATTCAATAGAATTATCAATTACCCTCATTTAATCACATTCTAATAAATCAATTTGTGAGGATAAATTTGTAAAATAACATTTCTTTACCATTATTTATCTAACAATCTACATCTGATAACTATGGAATAATGAATACCTCAATACCCGTCGAGTTTAACCAACTTTTGCACTTATTTATGCACTCAATATTCTGCAATTTATCCCCATTGTCTTCACATCAACTTTTCGACATCTTTAATGCCAGTCACAAGATTACTCTTTAAAGCTTTGCATTTAGCTATTACCATCAGTTACCAATAAAATTATTAACCAAAGAGGGATCCAGTTTGAGTTTTTTTTAATCTGTAAAGAGTAAAGAGTACTGATACAAATGGTGGAAAAGCAAGCTAACAGCTGGTGGTCTATACTACTTAGTTTACCTCGTTTTGACTCGTTTATTAATTCGGTCATATTGGTGGTGGTCCATTCTGTTCACATACATACAGGTTTCATAGAAATATGAGAAGTAACATATTCCATATACATATGCATTCTCTTAAATGCAATCTCCTAATTAAACTGCAAGTGTTAGTTACTCACACGTACGTATTCAATGTGAATTTAACCATGTTGTAGAGCTACTACAGCGTGTATGGAGGAGCAGCTGCACAGTATCAATTGTATGGGACTGGACCAGGCGGAATGATGACTGGCGCTGCAGCTGCTTATTACCCTTATCTTCAGTTCGGTGAAGGAAGCGGAGGAGCCACAAGCTATGCTTCTGGACAGAACTACGGAGTCCAGTATCCACACCAACTATTTCAGTACTCCCCCATTAACTCGACTGGCGGCTACCCTCAGCATTATGGAACACCCATGTCTCTTGCACCAACTGCAGCTTTACCATCAGGTAAATTTTTACTATTCTTTGCTTTTCTTTTTTCCCTTCAAAAGGTATTTCAATTTACACAAATTAAGTAACGATGTCCTCTTCTAGCACCATAAATAGGTAGCTTTAATTAATAATGTTTTTACATGTGTTAACCTTACTCTTAGGTTGTTTTGTAGTGGAAAGAGTACTAATATCTTTGACAGTGTGTTTTGCTGTCCCACAGGCGTGACAATGGCCCTTCATGCCCCACCAATTCCTCATCGCTAGAGAAACTATCAAGTCTAGCCAATCGTATGTATGCTTCCTTCAGCACCTTCCTTTTGAGGTCTCGACAACCTTCGGCCTAACCATGGTTAATCTCTTCCTAACCTAAGCCCATGCTTGGTTCTTGGGCTTTTTGCACACATACATGCCCTCCATAGGGGTCATAAACGACCACTCCCCGAGAATTGGGGAGAATCATGCATTTTTTTTTCTCGTGCATATCTGCTCATCAAAACGGTTCCATGAAAAGAACCAGATAAATCACTTGTATTGTATGTATAATCACCAACTCAAAGCTATTGAGTTAGCTTGGTTGGGAAAAAAGTTTTTTTTTTTCCTGTGGCCCTGGAAAGGCTAAGTGAAAAAAAAAAACGTTTTGTAAATTTTTGCCTAGGGAAGGCTAATCAACTCAAAATGATTTGCGAAAATGTACATCTCAACAAGAAAACTTTCAGTTTCAGTACTTGTTTTTAAATGGCTAATCCCTCCAAAAAAGACTAATCAATCACCTCATCGAGAGGAAGTTTTTAGGGGAAAAAATAACATTGGGCACTTGGAATGTCCAATGTTCTTTTTGTGCATTAACATCTAGCTAGCTAGTCTTAGGGTTATAGAACTAGGACCATGCAGTCATGTTTCTTTAAATGCTTTTCAGTTACTTTTTTTTTTTTTACTTCTGAAAATCTTGATGTGTTTTGACTAGAAATCTCCCCTTAGGTCAAGGGAAGAAATCTTAAACCACATCTTTGTTTTTCTCTCATAAATCACTTGTAAATTTCGTTCTGGCTCAACATGGGAGTTTAGCCGAATTTAGAATACAATTAGGAGGGGTAGTGTTCGTAGCTTGCATTAAGCATTTTTTTAGTTAAATATCAAGCTAAGAGCTCCATGAATGGATATGGAGGTCATAGCACATGCATGCAAACCCTAGGGATATATTTTGGTTCCCACTGGGTTCTTCTCCACTAACTCACCAACCATGGTTAGGTCGTAGGTAGTCATCCTCATTAGTCCCTTCTCTCCTCCAATCTCTGCCAAATTTCTATCTCTACTCTCTGTCTTGGACGTTTGCTGGAGATAAACTGAAGATAATCATTATATGTATAAGGCTATAAGCCTATATGTTTGGTTTGTAATTAGGATGCTTCGTAGGTTACTTCAATATTCATTCTCCAACTACGGTTTGTTGGAAAATGGATATCCTACTTACTTCTATGCTTTAATTTGGACTTCCATGCTCACTTACTTGCACTAATGCTTTGCCCATGGATGACAAAGCAACTTTATTTTAATTTTCAGAAATTTTGTATTGCCTTCTCTTGTTGTTTATTTTTTTCTTCCTAACATAAAATAATAATAATCATTGTCAACGATTCAAGACAACCAAAATCTCAAAGCTACCTAGCATATGAAACCAAAGAAATATCACCAAACGACAAGATAATTTCAATAATCAACTTTCCCTTAAAACTGGATACGCGTCAATACGGATGATGCTTATAAAGTTGCAACTTCGTGGGGACAGCTGGAGGCATCATTAGAGACAATTTGGGAGTTTGGCTAGATGGTTTTGCACATAACATAGTCTACTGCACTGTTGTTTCTGCTGAATTATGG
>JAOTBA010000203.1:4759539-4769933 GCA_025629845.1 Erythroxylum squamatum
TATTCAAATTCAATACTCAAGACTAATAGTCATAATAAACACATACAATAACTGAAAAGGAAAATCCTATTGGAAAAGTAAATAAATTCTTAGTAACAAAAACTATCAATTCCTACATATATATGCCACTAGTAAAATGTCTATATCATACAATGGTGCTATTAGCATGCATATAATTGTGACAAATGGTATTAAGGAGCAAACTAAGAACATTTTTTATGGGCAGATGATATGGTTATATTATGTAGTGGCCTGCCATTCATCTAGCCCTAGTTGTACTGTTCCTGAGCAGATAACACAGCCCTGATTGATAATAAGCAGACTTGAAAGGCAATGGCAGAAATAGCCATGCTGAGAACTTGAGGGTTTGTGTTCATCTTTTCAATATGCCCTTAATTGGCACATATATTGACAGTAATTTGGTTGATTTATCTCCTGCAACGCAAAATTATATCCTGATAACAGCACTCAAAATCATTCTCGAATTATGTTTCAAAAGAGGCATCTACAAAGAAATCACATC
Organism: Erythroxylum squamatum; assembly: GCA_025629845.1. Taxonomy (NCBI): domain Eukaryota; kingdom Viridiplantae; phylum Streptophyta; class Magnoliopsida; order Malpighiales; family Erythroxylaceae; genus Erythroxylum; species Erythroxylum squamatum. The sequence goes on from JAOTBA010000203.1 coordinate 4,760,063, forward strand.
TACAAAGAAATCATCTTTCCATACTGTTATATCCTCTTTTAGGTACATCAGAAAGCATTATCATAGCCATCTAGTTATGAAGTTGGTAAAACTACAGATTTCAATTTCGTTTTTGGCTAAATCAAATGCAGCCATTTGAGTCAGCATAGCCTCATGACAATACTCTGCTTCACAAAAAGTACCTCCAAAAGTTCGATCTTCATATTCTTTCCTTGATCTCCAATTACTGGATAAGATAAGTCTTCTGCCTATTTTCCATTTCGAATAAAGCAAATAAAGTTGTTCGAATCCTAATATCATATGATAATGACATCCTTTTCATTTCATCCCAGGAAGAGAATCAAACGTAAAATTACCAAAGGGCAGCCAGAGCTCAAACTTGGACGCACGCTAGCTCCCCAAAAATGTCCATGAACATGGTTAACCTTTGCCAGCAGCACCAATGGGAAACAAAAAACAGTTTTAAGTAAAAGTATTATTTTGCACCAAATACGTATGAATACACTGGCAAATATAGAGACTAGCTGAAGTTGGTAAGAGAAAGGGGGAGGGTTTCAGCAACTTGAGTCCCAAGAGTGGTTACAAGATAATGAACATGGAGTCTATAAATTTTGACCATTTAAAGGATATGAACCCCGAAAATGACCTGCTTTAAGCTATTGGATGATTACATGTTTATACCCATTATACTCCTTACTCATCCCGAAATCAGCATTATTCGTTACCTGTGATCAACATACCAAATTTTTGTCTTCCACATTTGGAACCAGTACTATACCAAAGGATGGAGCACGTGAATATATACAAATTACTAAGATGAATTCTTACTGTGTGTCTCTAACAGAGAAGCTCTCCTTGTACACTATAATCGGCAACATCTCTCTCAGCTCCTTCTTCAAGCCCAATTCAGCCTGCTATGCAAGAAAAACAAATAAAAGAGGCACAAGCACACACAAAATTACTAACCCAAAAAGACACAACCCTATTTATGTCGGAAAGGACAAAAATCTTACTCTGAAGATGTCATTGCTGTCTTGAATAGAAGTTCTCATACGAAGAGAGGCCCAGTCAACCCTCCTGCGCCGAAGGTAGAACAAGTAGAACAAGAAGAGGAGAATAAAAATGAAGAGAATTGGCACTGAAAAGATAAAAGCTTGGAGCATCTTCAGCTGAGCCGTAACTACTTTTGATGTATTAGCCGGATAAGAGGATGAATATGTAAAAGGAATAGAAGTAGCTGGACAACAACTGGGACGTTCTGGATTATAATAAGGCATGACCAAGGAACAGTCTCGTCACCAACACAAGCTCAACCACTAAAAGACTCCAATACAGACCACAAAGGATGCCAAAATGCAGGCTTTGTGAAGAACCCGGATGAGAAATGAAGCCGAGAAATCGAGTAGATGGAAGCGTAAGATAGAAATTTAACATCAAATCAGAACAGAGACAAGAGGCAATGTTAGTTAGAGTGTCTTCAGAGCTAGCTGGGAAGAACAGAGTGAATCTGAATGCTAGAAGAATCAGATCAAATCTTACGCGAGGAAGCGACGTCAAAATACAGGAGAAAAAGATGTGGACAAGACAAATATTGATAAGACAGGATGAAAGAAGCACAAAGATAAGGGAAACTCTTAAAAAAGACCGAACCTTTATACACTTAACCTAATCATGTTATAGAACAATGGACAGACACAGACATAACTCAAGGCAGCACTTGAAGATTTCAATTACTTTTGTAAGAGGCTGAAGTGCTGAACACAAGGTCTTGCTACTAAATATTTAAAAAAGTATTATTGTTTTTAAATTATTTATAAAAAAATCTAGCAAATTATTATAATTATTTAAAATTTTATATAATTGAGTGTTAAATACGTTATTAAATTTGTATAATTAATTTGACTTCATTTTAATTTATAAAATAATCAATATTAGTAACAAATATTATAAAATATTTTTAAATAATATTTTAGAATTAGTAAAATCAAAAAACGTTAAATAAAGAAATGAAATAAGGTTTGTTTGATTGTAGTTTTTAATGTGCAAAACCTAAAAAGTTGATATAAGAAAGTCGTCATCGTGATCATTATCATTACATTCAGTCTGAAATTTTGCAGTGAGACGGGATCTGAAGAAGTCGTAGTACACAACCTTATTCTTATAAAATAGAGAAGCTATTTTCCAAGTGACCCACATGCAGGCGTGACAGGTGAAAAAATGATGCAGAATAACAGAAGCAATAATTAAAGATCAGGTTAAATACAAATATATAAATAATTTAATATAATAATAGGGATAGCCGTTAGGTTAGGTTAGGTCACGTGGAAGTGGCCAGCATATCCGCCATCAACTTCTTGGAAACTGACGTTAGCATCTTGACTGGGAGTGAACACGATGTCGTAAGCTCTCCGTGATCTGCAGTCTGCTGAAACTACACCGTTCTTCAAATTATTGTTGTACCATTCCAAGAACAAAAGCATGTGCTCAATAGCTCAAAGACTTCATTAGAATAACTTAAGTAAGCTTATGTGTAGTGTGGTATTATATAGGAGAAAAAATAGAGTTAGTTTCAGTCCTCCTTGATAATTATTTTTTATTAAGAATAAACTTTGCTACCTAAAATTTGAATTGAAGTAAAACGGAATTAAATTATTTAAGTCTACAATACATCTGCTTATGCGGCGTCCTCGTACAAATAGCCGAGGAACCATGAGCAAATCCTACTCTTATGAGATCTAAACTCAAGATGTGGGGATAAATCTCGGGCTGATACGTGAGTTTTAATATCGTTTTGCTACCTAAAACTCGAGTTAAAAATAGGACAGAACAAATGATTAAAATCAGCAAAGCCAAATTTGTCGAGCATCAAAATTTATTAAATTAAATTTTAAATTTAACGAACTTTAATTAAGTGTTGACGGCTATCGTCAAAGGTGATGATATATACGCTCAATCTGACAAAATGCCAATGTCACTAAGGTGTTGATATTATAAATAAAAGGGAACGCTATCACGTTTTAGTGTGCGTGATTAAGATTTCAATCTAATACAAATATCCTTCACGGCAATTCGATGTGATTTTAGTATTTTAATGCATGTGTACAAACTGAAGTTGAAAAGGACAGCAACAATAAGCCAAGGGATTGGTTTGACACAGAATTGAACTGTGAGACCAGATTTGTGAATAGATTGATTTGCATGCCACCAAATTACAGCTGATGATAAGCATTAGGACCTGTCCTGTTCATGGTGGCTCTTACTTACATCCAAAGGTCAGCTTATTATGATATAAGACGACGACCTCTGTAGAATAATTTATTGCCCCAACCATGAAGGCACAAAAGATAGCTACTTGTGTGTGTGTTAGATATTATGGGCATAGAACATAGAAAAGGGTCTTCAGGTTAGAAAAGTCTAGGATCGTCCTCACCAAACTAAGAAGTATTATAGCTCTAGTGATTGCATTCCTCTTGGCTTTTATGTCATGTGTTTAAGCCATGATGGATTGAGAATGCCAACCCCCGAGAGTTCTATAGAAACCTCACAAAACTAGAGACGTACATACACCCTGCAAGCGAGTTGAAAACTACCTTCCATAGAGTTGAAAACTGTACTAGAATTTGAGGTTGGTTGAGGCCCCAGCAAATATTAATCGTCAACTGAATGAATGCAGTCCAGAGTTCAAACTTCCAATATAAAAAGTTGATCAAGTTAATCAAGAGCTTTCCTCTTTCATGAGCAGGGAAAATATACAAAAGTATGTAAATTATGGCTAAAACATACTCCTGTCAAGGCATGAAATTTATGTACAAAATCATTTTCAGCAAGTTGTATATACATAAACAATTACTATGTCAATCAATCATCTTCCTTGTCAGTAGCTTAAGAAAGCATATGGGGGTTCCATTTAATTAAACATCTCTCACCTTAAGCCTGATTTCTGCATGAGAATTAGGTGGCTTGTTTGGGCTTGATATAACAGTGCTGAACTTGCGAACCAAGATCTTGAAACATGGCAAGGATATTATGTATAGAGCACAAAGGATGAAGGGTCCAGCAACAAGCCATCCTAACAACTGCAAGATTATTGTGATGCCATAAGATCACCTTATCCCAACACAAATTATCTTGGTTAGGCCATAGCAACAGGCTTCTGTACTCTTCAATACAACCATTAAAGTTACAGTTTGCCATATAGGTTAATAAACAGATAAAAAATGAGGAATATGCAATATGACTTGAAAATTCACTGCAACCTTGCCATTTCTTTGCAATTTTATTTATCTATCAATTTGCAGAGAAGTGGACTTACAGAAGAAAATTGAAGGCCCAAGCTATACTGAAGCATGACACTGATGTTGCATAGATTTATTCCTAATCTTAAGTTTCTCCAACATCCAACACCAGGAATAAGACTTGCATGTATCCATATAGTTCAGCATTAATTTATATTTCTGAGCAAAATAAACTGCACTATAAAGTACAAGAAATTAGGTGTTGGGACAGTTGTGTTTTGGGTGGAAGAGGTGTTTCCCACCAAAAAAGTGTCTTCCATGTTAAAAGTTCCCACAAAGACATCTTCAGCTTCTCTATTTCACTTTCAGGCCACTTCATCGCAACCAGAAATTTGGTATAGGAGCATAATGTTTAGGTGCTTTAAGAGAATAGGATGTTCAGAGGGCAGGGCAATCATCCCCCGTTAATCACTGGAAGTTTGTTATATTGCATGGGCATGCGATAGTATACCACAGCATTATTACACTAGCAATGGAGATAACAAGTTTATTCAAAAAGAGAAATCACAAATATGCAGATGAAGTGAAAACAAGGTGCACTGACTCCTGACATTTCTAATAGGTCTGTTCTCATCATGAATTTAAGTTGCAATTTCTTTTGCTGCTCTTATAGTATTGTAATCAGATATATATTTCTCATGGCTCTGCATCATCTCATTCTTAAATTTCTCAGCCAATAATGCATATAAGTAGCTATGCTAATGACTACGAACACAAATAGGCATAGAAAAGTAGGCACTAACTACCTGAAGCAGCAAGGCAACTGCACACACAAAACTTTCAATACTTAAATTCCCTCGAATCGGCTACCTACCGCATGTGCAATACTTAATATGACATCATGTGAAGCCTGGCCAGTCAAAACCTTCTTCAAAGCATCAGATGTCAATGGAAAATGAGGCCCACCAGAGATAGCTTCACCAAATCGCAAGAAGGGTACCACAAGACTTGAAAAAATAAAACAAGATTAAACTCCTGAGAATAAGATTTATGGAAGGTAATAAGGTGGTCAAGTGCATTTGATAGAATAAGGACATGTTGATCCAGAAGATTATCACTTAAATAATTAAAGTGCTAAAAGTCACCAACATTGAGTAAATTAAGTATGAACAAAATAATGTTATATATATATTCTCAAATTAATCAGTAAAAAGAGATAAATGTTAAAGACTGATCCATAGAGATGAAACTACCTCAATTCTATTGGTGTAGCAATGAAGTTAGCTAACATCACAGTTGGAGCGTGGCAAACAGACCCAAGTAAAGCAATAGCCACCCCACAAAGCAGAACAGTGACCCCTGTGAACAACAATATATGGTTACTTGGGTCCAAGAATTGAAGCTGCTATATACTTAAACTCATCTTCTACTGTAGAAAACCTAAAGCTAGACTTAGAGCAATCGCAACAGTTCATTTGTTAGTAAAGATACCATGTTCAACCAAATAAACTGTTAAAAAAGGCTGCAGAGTTTACCCACAAATGTATATTGGGATTCAGAAGCATAAGTTAAAAAAGGCCGCAGAGTTTGCCCACAAATGTATATTGAGATTCAGAAGCATAAGATCTAAATGTACAAGATAAAAAGTAAAAATATGAAAAAACAGGCATAAGTTAAAGAAAGAAATCCTTAGTACCATCATCCAGGAGTGGAATAGAAATAGGACAGGGGAGTAGGAGTGGAGTCGGGGATACACAGCAAACACACAGTCTACTCAAGTTTAATCTGGCGACAGAAGGCATACCAGCCAGCTCTTTGCAGTAGAAACTAGTACTAACAAGAAAACATCCATTCTCACCCATATAATGAGATTAAAGAACTATCAATTCTCAACCATAATAACATCCAAGAACAAAACAAAAAAAAGCTGCCACGTTGAATGGAATGTAAATCCTTCATAAGTTAAGGTTATGTTTGGTTGGAGGTTTGTTAATGAAATGGAATGGAATGTAATATTATTCCATCGTTTGGGAGGAGAATTTATAATGGAATGAGATGAAAGAGAAGGGTTTCATATTACATCCCATTTCATCGTAAACAGTAATAATGAAAAACTTCCGATTTTGAGAGTTTAGGATGGAATGTAAAATGATAAACGAAAAGAAGGGTTTCATATTACATCCCATTCCATCGTAAACAGTAAAAATGAAAAACTTCCGATTTTAAGGGTTTAGAATGAAATGTAAAATAATAAACAACTTTATACTATATTACATTATAAACCTTTTATCCAAACAATATTTCACTATATTACATTATGAATCCTTCCATTCCTCCCAAACAACAAATTTCTAATATTACATCCACTTACATTTCATTCCATTATAAACCATTTCATTCCATTCTATTCCATTAAAAACTATACGTCTAACCAAACATAGCTTAATGGTATGTAGGTGGCTGTTTTCTAGTACTTTGATACCTTGTGGAGTTTTGGTACTTTTAAAGTATTTCTTTCTGCAGGATTAATAACCTTCAACTAACACTCACTCTTTCCTTCGTCAATCTTAATCGTATTTCCTCTCAAAAGAAATGGGTTTTACAAAGTCATGGCAAAAAGAAACCTCACATGAAAGGAATAGGGCACTCTTTACATTGTGGTGACAAAAAAAATTTCTGACATCATCCTCACAAAACTTGAGGGGATTAACAGCGAATGCGGATAACCAGTAGATCATCATGCAAGCGGAAAATTCGAAGCTTTATTCAAGGCAACGTTAGAAACAGCAGTTAAAACAGCATACCGCAAATGGGGAAGATGCCGAGAGTAATACCAAGAGCAGTAGAGAACGCCAATTGTCTTGGCTCTGCACCTCTGCAACAAATAACAAAGGAAAATCAAACCCACTTATTAACAGAAAGAAAGCAAAGAAGGGCACTTGGCATTGTACCTGCGAAGGATCTCATAGAAAGGATCAGCCACCTTCTTGTCAAACCAAGTGGCAAATCCACTCCTCGAAATCGCCATTTCCCCTCTTCACTTATCTTCACGCCAACACAATCAATTTCGAGTCTTCTCTCAAATTCAGACAAGAATCAGTGGGATTACAGCGAGCAAACAAAATGGTCTTCTCTATATTTCAAACACAAAATAATGGAGAGAATCAAGGAAACATTTATTTCAGATGTCAGATTCCTTGCTTGAGTTCACAAATCTCGAGAAGAAATGATTTTCTTTTGTCAATCAGTTCGTTCCTTTCCCAAAACAAAAGATTCCCAAAACATTAATACTATATTAATTGAAATTATAGGGATTTTTTGCTAGAAAATCAGGTGACGCAGGAAAGCTTGCAACGTTTGATAATTTTTGCAATCATCTCTTTTGGGTAAATGCATTAGCGCCACGTCATCGTTTCCGATGGTTGAGCTTTATGTTATCTTCTACCAATCCATGTTCTTCAGTTTTTGTTTCTCTCGGATTACGTGTCTTCTTAATATCTAATAAAACGATACAAGTGGGAAATCTTTCATTTAGATAATTAATTTCTTAAAATATTATAATCTTTTATACAAATTTGAAATTTATATTTTAATGATATTTGAAATTTTAAAAATATAATTATTAAATAGCTTGCAAAACAAATTTAAATCTTAAATTAATCATAAAAACTAAAATAAATTGAATAATTAATTATATGTCATATTTTCTAATAGTAATTAATATTAACTAATTAAATGGTATATATTTAATTAATGGCTGATCAAATTATAATAAAATTGAAAAAAATTAATTAATTTTTATAAATTATGAAAACTAAAATAAATTAAAACTAAATGCTCAATTAAATTTGGAAATAAAATAAAACCAAACATATCGATACTCTTTCAGGTTTATGAAAAAACATAGTTCTTAATATTATTTTTTTTAAGAAGTTAAAAGTATCATTAATAATAAATAACAAATTTGAGAACACAAAGAAACCTCTTAAAAAAATTATGAATTATTTTAGTCTTTCAATAAAAGGTAGTGTTAAATATTTTTTTAGTTTGCGAAATTATTATTCCTCAATATCATGGCATTTTCACTTTGCATTAAGTGTTTGTATGTTTTGATTATGTTCATAAGTGTGGTATTAAACTTATATTCTAGTATATAAAATCCTTTTTCTTTGCTTCAAAATTTGATTTTCAAGTCATGCAAGCGGGGATCTGTTGATTTATATCCTACAATAAATCAATTAGTTGTAATTTTTGTGACATAATTATTTAAAAATATTCTTTTATTTTATGCATATTTTTAATTAGTTGATATATATGATAAATTAAGTCTATAGGATAAATAAAAATTGTAAATAAAATTATAATGAGATCATAATTATAAAAGTCATATTGTGATTGTACATTATCCCTCAATTATTCCTATTTGTTATTTTAATGAAACAGGAAATTGATAGAGTATAATGACTAACAAATATTATGTTTCTTCCTTATAAAAGAAATAGTTAATCTTATAGGTTAAAGTTTAGAAATGATCAAATAAACATGTTGGGTGCTTATTATATAATAAGTTCACTAAACTGAATTCATATAAGAATTTTATTTGGAACATTACTTATATCTATAAAAAATCTCATTGCAATAATTATATAAATAATCATTTGACTTAAGATATCAAAAGCATCTCATATAGGGCCTTTTATATTTTGATACTATTTATGACCTACCCTAATGAAGGAGAACTTAATTGATAGTCATTGATTATTACCTAAATTATATAAAGGTAGTTGAGTAATTAAGATATGATTCATCTTTTTAAAGTAATTAAAGAGAATATTCTATTATTCTATATTAGTATTGATTATGCTAATAATTAACCGATGTGGAATGATACTTTGAAAATAGTTTTTAAATTTTATTAATATAATTAATTATAAATAATGGAGACCTAATATGATTAAACTCAAATAAAGTAGATATTAATTATACATTGTATGTTTAATCAGAATATTATATAATGAAATGATCGAATTATAAAGAAAGATCGTCTACAAAAAAATTTATCAAAATTACTTTGATATTCTTAATATTTGGGTGGTTATGATATTTTGCTAGATGTCAATCTTGATATATGAATATAGATTATTTAATTATAAAATAAAGATCAACTAAAAAGTTTAATTTATCTAATCTTAAGTACAACTTAGGGTTATAATTTGTATTCATTGCCAACATATTTAGGAACCTAATAGGTCACATACATAGAACAACTGAAGAAAGAAAAAGGTAACTTGATAACTTTTAATATTTCATATTTCAATTATATTTTGAAATTTAGAAGTAATTTTAACTTTTAAAAAATCCCACCTTAATTTTCTATTCAGATTTGAAGCAGATATTTGGCAATAATGCTCCTAAAGTTAAGCAATTCAGCATGAAAGATTTAAAGTTGGACAATTTAGTACGAAAGATTTAGGGAGTGCTTCGTTGATGGGTTTAGGAAGGAATTAATGGGTATGGAATGAAAAGTAAGTGGTTGGTTGTTGATTATGATTATAGGGGTAATGGTTTGATATCCCACTTTGGGGGAATCCTCCATGCCCCCCATTTAGTAGAGGAATGAAAATCATTCCTTAGTA
>JAOTBA010000203.1:4773913-4787268 GCA_025629845.1 Erythroxylum squamatum
GATGTAATGACAATGTAAATGATGTTTGTGAAATGAAATGAGAAATGTTGAACTTATGATCACTTATGTTCTGTATGATATCATAATAGTGAATTTGATTGCTCTAACATGTCATTCTCATAGTTTGAATTTAGTGATCATAATGGTTCGAATTTAAGTTGATAGAAACTTGGATTAAGTTTGAATTTAGGTATAATAAATTAAATAATGTAATTTATTAATTTAATTTTTAATTTTAATTTAGTAATTAACCTTTTAAAACTTGTATAGTGTCACCACCAAATATCACGTAAACGTGTATCTATTAGTTAAATCAACAAAAACAATATTTTGACCTGATCCATACAAAATTTGAGAAGTTAGATACTAAATTGAAAATTTCAGAAAGTTTGACACTAAATTAAAAAATTTTCAAAAGATTACACTTTTGGATATGTTATCTCTTAAATTTAAGAAACTAACTTGGTTTGACCTCAAAGGCTTGAATCAATCTTAGTCGGATTGACCCAATCTAAAAGAATTGAATTGACTCGAATAAGATTGTCAATATAATATTATATTAATTAAATAATATTATTTTAATTTATAAACTTATTGTCGACTTAACTCAGAGGGTTGATAGGCTCAAGTCACAGAAACAGTCTCTTTATAAAAATACAAACTCAGACTCCCGTAAAATAGAGAACCTTGTGCACCGGATTCTTTAACTTTATTGTCATCTCAACTCAACTTATTGTCTAGCTTCTAAATATATTTAATTAAAAATATTTTTAGATGTGAATTATAATTTAGAGTATTGATCAATTTTTAACAAAAATTGGACTAATTTAAGTCCTCATTTGTGTTAAAATTATAGCATAATATTTTTAATTTGCCTTTTTTCATATAGATACAATTTTTTAATATCCAGTCGCCTTTAACCTTTTGTTCATGGTTTGAAAAAATTCAGGAGTGTTTAGATAGCAGACATTGGACAATCCTTCATTGCTTCAACATCAACATTTTATGAGTGATGGAAGCATTTTCTAAGATAGTGATAGGCGGGACCACTATCGAGAAAATTGTGTGTAATGTCTAATCCAATCTTTGCAAGCATTATTGGCGGCTCTTTTTTGAAAAGACAAGACCAATAATCTGGTAAATATGGTCACCAACAATCAGAAACTATAATCTTGAATATTGACCTAATGCCCTGTTTTTGCCATGTCTTGTAAAGAAGGAACATGGTAAGTGAGCTATGCCTGACCAGATTGGACCAACGTAAGCAAAGTCACATGGTTGTTAGATCTTAGCAGTAAAATATATGGTGGTCCATTGGCACCGGTAGCTACTGAGTCCATTGATGTCTGCTTCCTATTTCAAGCTCTTGAAGTTTCGAAAGGAGCTTGAAGTTCAGAGATGGATAGGAACTAGATAGAACTCTAGAGATTGAACTTGTCATGTAAATACATGGCTCAGGAAGTGCTCTTCCAGAGAGTTTACAGTTTCATTTTTCTTTTCTTGTCATTCACAAGATAAACAACATCAGAATCCTGTCAGTCAAAATTTACACCAACATGAAATATAAATAATAATGTGCAAGCTCAAATTTTTTACAAGTTTCATAAAAATCTTTCTTCTTTTGTGACCCGCGCAATGCAAAACTGGATTTCAATATTCCAGCACCTGAAGCCAAAATTAAGTCTAAAATGGAGAACCAAAAGTTGGAACTTTTTAACTGTCAACTGGTGCAATTTACTATCTCGCTGTTGGCCCTGCTATGGACTCATCCAGGGCCAAGAAATTGTCAGTCCCACCCAAGTTTAGTGAAGAATTCATGGAGTTCCTTGAAAGCTCATCTGAGTTGCCTTCCTTGACAGCTGTGGCCTCTCTTTCGATCAAGATAGCATCTTGGATCTCTTTCAGAACTTCTGATATTGATGGCCTCATGTGCCCGTGTGGCTGAACACACATCAAAGCTTTCTCTGCTATCTTCCACATTGACTGTATGTCATACTCGTGACGCAAAGAAGGGTCAATGATTCTCTGGATATCCCCACTCTCAATATGCATCTTCGCCTGCAATGCCATTTCAGTAATACTTTTCAGCGAGTTTATGCAGAACAGATTTGGAGATTTTCAATGCAGTGACAGAAAATATTTATGTGTCGAGCAACTTGTTATTGTTGAAAAATGAGCACGATATTCACTTCCAGTGTTTGAACCACAATCATGTAGAAAGTTTAAAGAGAAATAAAAAATGACAATGCATTGAACTAATTTGAATTTCTTGAAAGTTGAAACTGAGAACGACTCATCACTATCAAAGGTCAGAATATTGTGGTCCTGTCAAATGCTCATAGTTGGGTATCGTTATGTAATTAACCAACTTACCCATTGAACAATATTGCGACAATTGACACCGAAACTTTCATTTGATATGGCTTCTTGACCAGACATCAGCTCAAGGAGAATCACACCAAAACTATAGACGTCACTCTTATCTGTTAACTGCTGAGAGATATAATACCTGTGCATCATGAGAAAGAAAACCATTTACACACTTAAAACATATTGCGTCAGCCACTATCAATGTGTGGTGTGTGAAGAATTTTTGCGATTTGCAAGTCCACATGTCCCAAGAAGCTTCAAATAAACAATCAACAAACTGAGATTGTTTATTTGATTTAGGTGGAAAATTAAAAGACAAGCACAATAGAATGTTCTTACTCAGGATCCAGATATCCCAAGGTACCACGAACTATGCTTGAGACGTGTGAAGCTCCATCTACAGCCGATTTTGAGAGACCAAAATCTGAGACCTTTGCTCGCATGGATTTGTCAAGAAGAATATTGCTGGTTTTTAAATCCCTATGGATGATGGCTGGAACACAGCCAGTGTGAAGATACTCTATCCCTGCATAAGCATAAAAATTTGGAGTCGGCTTAAGTTACTCTTCTGTGCTTCATTCTAACAACAAACAGAAAAGCCTGTTTCCAAGAAAAGCATAAATTGAAACCATTAAAGAACAAGTTGTTTATAAACCTTTTGCAGCATCTTCAGCGATCTCAAGACGCTTGATCCAGCTAATATTTCTCCCATGTGTTAGAGGGCCTATCAAAGTCAATACAAATGTTACCATATGAAGTGATAATTAAACACTTAATATCGCACACAATTACCATAAAGATGCTCCTTGAGAGTTCCATAATGCATGTACTCGTAAACAAGCATTGATCTCCCCTCTTCTTGACAATAACCAAGAAACTGTACCAGGTTCCTATGATGTATCCTTGACAGAAGAGTCACCTAATCCAGAGAAAATAGCAGTGAATTCACACGTGTCAGCTCTAAGAACACAAAATTGCAGCAGCTACCAACTTCAATTACAGAAGATAACTATCCCATAGAGATCTATTGCATGCTATAGATCAAAGAAAAGTGTCAAACCAGCCACCAACTGTCATAATTCAAATCATATTACAACATTCACATCTCACTGTGGAAAGTTACCTCATTTGAAAATTCTCTTTTTCCCTGGTAGGAATTACTAGTCAGAACTTTGACTGCAATTTCTTTTCCATCTTTCAATTTCCCATAGTAAACAACTCCAAAACCTCCAGAACCTATTTTCCTCTCAAACTTCTTGGTAGCATCTTGAATTTCAGTAAGTGTGAAGCAATGTGCAGCTTCTGCAGGGGCATTACCACTTAAGGTAGAAACTGGTCTTTGAACAGGCATGGAATCTAGAAATTGTTCTGAAACAGTTTAATGACAGTTAAGCATGCTTTTCCACATGTCTGAAGGAAAAAAAACTTGAATAAGTTTTTCACACCTTGATCATGATTTTTTCCCTTCAACCTTTTCAGATGTAGGCAAGATATTACTGTAACTATCAGCAAAACAGCAGCTCCAACCAATGAACCAATAATTATAGAAATGTGCTTCCCTCTTCCACTAGCTTCATGAAGATCAATGTTTCCAGAGTATCTGCACTTGAGCAAGATGAGTCAAAGTATTTAATTTGTTAACAATCAGAAGATAGAACTCTAAAATTAGGATTACAATGCGACTGCATAAGACTCAACACTCCCATTGATCTTGATGAAAGTAGGATATCTTACCAATGTTTGCAAAAACAAGAAGCAATTCTTGATTAATTATGAATACTAAGGATACATGACTTAGGATTATTCATTCAGGATATGTGTGTGTGTGTGTGTGTGTGTGTGTGTGTGTGTAGACAGTAGTTGGTATCTTCATTATTGTCTGAAACATGCACACAAGTGAGAGAGAGAGATAATATATTGATTTGCCTCTATTGTAGATTTAATCAGACCAGTCCCATTATATACTTCTTGTCTCGATCAATTTATTCCTTGATAGAAAAAAGATCAGTCATGTTTTTGCCACACCAAAGGGCAAGAATTTCATGGAAATTGCTAAAAGAAACTGAAGTTTTGAACGAGGAAACTAAAGAATGTAGAAGATAAGAATTGATGACTGTTCTTTAGCTTGTGGCATTTACTACATTCAGAAATGATACTCACTTCAAAATAATATTTTTATCAAGTCCAGCCGGTACTTTTCCAGATAGCTTATTATTTTGTACATACCTGCAATCAAATGCATCAAACATGTCATTTTGTTGGGTAAGCTAAAAAAGATATCTTTATTATTGAAAGCAGTAAGGATGAGCAGTCTTCAAACAAGGCATCAATGTCAATTCAATTGAAAAGCATTCCCAAGATTCTATGGAAATGCATAAAAGTCCCTCGTATCACTAGCACCAATAACTGATATCGCCAGTTTCAATAACTTACAGTTCCCTCAAATTGGGTAGATTTGTCAGAAATGAAGGCAGGTCACCAGTCAACTGATTATTCTCTAAATGACTGAAACAGATATGGACCTTTGTGAGTTAAACATTCCGTAGAAGATGGATTTAAATATTATGATTGAAAACAAATCATAGGTAATTACATGATCTTCAATTCTGTACATCTACTAAAATCAGGTATTGGACCGGTCAGATCATTGTCATCAAGCCATCTGCAGCCAAAAGACATGTAGACAAATGGTAATCTAAGGGTTGATGACCAGAACATGCATCGATATAAGGTAAGAGAAGAAAGCAGCTCCCAACATACAATTCAACCAAGCCAGTCAACTTTGTCAAGTCTGTAGGAATGTTTCCCGTCAAATTTTTGCTAGATAAGGTGCTGCAAAAGACAAGGTGTGGAAGAGTTATGGTAACCAAATAAATTATTCTCATGCATGGAATAGCACTAAGACTCAGACAAAACAGGATCAAGTTTTATCCACATTACATCAAACAGAAAGAGATAGATCTTTACATTGTTATCACCCTTGGTTGGGCATCTGAGTTGCACTGTATCCAAGACCATGAAACAGGTAGACAAGGATCACCACCTTCTTGTGCCCAATCTGCTGAGGAGTAGGGCAAAATTATGCCAGCAACAATGTCTCCTGCATCTCATGAAAATCCACGATCAGATATGCACAATCATGGTTCAAAAGAAAGCAATACAATCTAGGAAGCAAAATGTGTATGATAAGTGACATTGAAAACTACCTACTTAGCAGTTCAAAAGAATCCAGAATTCAGGCCTAATTATATTTGAATATGCGGACTTATGAAGTACAGTTTACTTACCATCTGGCGAACCGTCATTTTTCTCTAGATACTTGTTTATCTCGATAGCATTCAAGAGGGGTCCCCTGGAAGAATCAGAAGTCTTTCCAAATCTAAAAGACAGCACAAAGGGCAGTGATATGTTGGGGAAGCCTGGTTCATAGACACGATATTTTCCTTGAGCATTTTCTTGGATGTTAACAATGGCCTTACTGATTTCAGGATGGTCTGGGAGCACTAGCCTAAATTTTCTGGACTCACTGGCACTCAGATCTTCAATTTCTGCAAAGTATGTGAAGGCCCATCCAAAGCCAGGAAAGCCATCCAAGTTCAAACGATAGGTTAACGATCCATTGGTTCCAACAACAGCTGTCTGCATTACTTTCTGGGGAGGCCTGTCATTCCTACTAATGTCAATTGGCAAGTCAGTTGACACTTTTCTAGTACCAGCAGCAACATCAACAAGATAATTTGCTTTCTTCACTAGATCAGATTCCCATATTCTATCAAATGGGTCATCGGGATACCTGAAGAAAACAAAGAGAGCTTAGTCAATTCAAGATTGCTTGAATAGTCAGGACAATATTAATGCATTCCACATAATTCCTCCTCCAATTTCCATCATAACTGTTTCACAAATAGGATGGGAGGCACTTACAAATATCAAATAATGTTTCATGAGCCACTTACAAATATCAAAACATGTTTCAAACAGCTAAGCCTATCACATATTTCCAATGGAATCCTAATTCAATTAAAAGTTTAAAAATTTCTCGTCAAGTTATCAAATTCTTAAAACTACTTGATCTTTTTCCCCATCGCCGACCCCACCCTCTCTTGCTCTCTATCTCTAATATACACAGATTTTGATGCACATCATAAGAACAAGCCTCAACACAAGCACAAATGAAGAACTAGACCACAATGAATTCTCAATTATTTAGTTTACCTTACAGGAGCTTCACTGTCTGCGCCAAAATTAATTCTTGCAGAGACACTGAGATAAAACTGGCTCTCAAATTCAGTATAATAAATTGAGCCATTGAATTGTCGGAGTTCAAGGGTGGAAATAAAAGGCTGTCCAGTTGTGGCATTGGATAAACACACACTGATTGTAGGGCTTGAGGCTAGAAATATAAGTTCAATGGATTCTATGGTATTAGCATCAGAAATAACAATAGTTGACCAAGGAGTAGCTCCAATGGATACATCAAATTTTGGATATACATTGTTGTTGTCGAAATTACCGTACAGGAATGTTGCTCTTACAAGATACCTAGTCCTGCTTACGACATTCAGAGTGTAACAATACTTTCTGGAATCTTCAGGGAAATGTCTTAGTGTCATGTACTGTTTCCTCGTCTCATTTGCCACTGCAATATTTGCGGTTTCTCCAAAACTAAATTTATCATCAGGGGTCCATTGTAGTCCAAGTTCATCTGTAAAATTTTCTTTACCCCCACAGTCCAAACTCACAAAACCTGTTTTAAAGGAACGAATAAAGTTAGAAAGAATATCCAGATCCCCTGATAGTTGATCAGAATTTTGTGCTACATACTTTGTCAATCCCCAGCATCTCCGTAAAGAAGATGCCATAAAACGCTAGCACCATGTGTACCCAAATCCAAAATAACTCATACAGTTGGCAAAACATCTTTAAGACAACACAAGAAAACACCACGAGTAAAGAAACATATCTCAGGATTCAACATGAAAAACAAACAAGAAGAAAAAAAACTATCACTGAGCAATTAAAAGTTCAAATCTTTTCATGGCTAACATCATTTCCCACCAAGAGAGACACCCAGAAAACGTTTTTGAGCCTTGGTCGAAACGACGTGGAGAGACACATTGAAAATACCATTCCTCTGAGCCTGGTAATCATAAAGGACATGAACAAGAGCTAACAACAGCCGCCAACCCGGCACAAGCAAAAATACTGTATCAACACACATAAACAAGAACAAAGATATATATATATATATATATATATATAATATATATATAAAAAGCAGACAACTTTCCGCTATACGAATTTATATACGTAGGTTTACAGAGAGACGAGTAAAGAAGGTCCATACCAGGCATCTGGGCTGACGAGCCATCTAAGAGGAGAGCGACAACAAGAGAGACAAGGGAAAAGCATAGGAGAAGCTTAGTCTCCATCTCGTGTGCGAAGATAGCAACTGATGAAAACAGACCATAAATGGTTGAGAAAGGAATCAATCAAGCAAAGCCAAAGACAAGGAAAAAAAAAAAAAAGAGCTCGGTGAGCTTAGCTAAGGCACTGTTTTGTACAGAGAAAAAGTGAAGCTCATTGGCTTAAGTATAGACCCATTTTAAACATAAAGAGCTTATCTAATTAACGATCTCCTAATCTAAGTATCCAATACTGTTTAGATGCTACGGAGAGGATTGAGTGTAATGCTGCTGCATGTGGCCATCTCATGGATGTGCGTCGCACAATCGTTTCTGTAGATGTTTGTAGTAGTTGTTGTACTCATTCTGTACCGTCCGATATTTCCCTGATCAAAACCTGAAAGCTGATTGCCAGCAAAGCGAAAGGCGAAGATTCTCACCGTGGGCCCCACATCCCATGATCTTTTACCACGTCAAAAGCTTATATCTTCGTCATCAATTACATATAAGTTCATTAACTCTTGGGTACGATGTTTCCCCACGCGCAGCTAAGGAACTGAGAACTATGCGCCGCGGTGGGGCACGCATAACAAGTATCATCTTGCCTCAAAGAGAGTACTGAAATTCACGCGCTGTGAGAGAGTGGACTGAATTCTGATATCCGCTTTACGCCTAAGTCAGTTACACTCCCCGTTCCTACCAGTTTTACTCGCAGCAATGTTCTTGTCATTGGCTCGGTTGTTCTTATCACTCCGACATTCCAATTTAGTAAATTATTGCAAATTAGTTACAAATGTAGTCAACTGTTGGTGTCTTATAATAGTGATATAGTACATTAGGTCTTCAAATTAGTTATTCCGGTTGTTTTAATTAACCAAATAGAAACAAAACTAACATTAGGAATCCAATGCGGAGATTGTTGAAAAATGATTTAAAATATCCTAGATTTATTGAGGATATATTGTCTTTTCTTTATATTTGAATGAGTCTTAATTTAGTTGCTTTTTGTTCCTAGTCTATAGGTCATTATCTAATCATAGGAAGATATTTTCTTGAGTTTGTTGAGTCTGTAAGGTGCCTATAAATAGCACTAATTCTATAGAATAATATTATCTTTTGCAATGTTTTGTTTCGTAGTTCCTCTATTGTTCATTAGTAATCTTTTATGTCTCTTTTGTTTCCAACATTGTGGTATCAGAGCCTACTTTGGTCCATTGGGCAATTGAATGCAAGTAAGGTTTAGGTTCATTGGGTATGGCGTAAATCCTTTTGGGTCCTTATAAGAGAGACACAAATATAGCTTTAGGAGTTGGGAAACACGTGAGTGAGAGACACAAATATAGCTTTAGGAGTTGGAAAACACGTGAGTGATATATGAGATGGCAGCACTTGAGTTTTCTTCCGTTGCTGGATTTTCTTATACACAAACACTTCTACCAATCTTCAATGGTGAGAAATATGAGTGGTGGAGTATCAAAGTCAAAACACTGCTCAAATCACAAGATTTATGGAATTTAGTAGAATACGGGTATATCGATATATTAGAACCAGATGAAAAAACAGAGAGGAGATTGAAGGAAACTAATAAGAGGGATGCCAAAGCACTCTTCATTCTCCAACAAACAGTGCATAACACTATTTTTTAAAGAATTGCAGCATCAACTACATCAAAGGAAGCTTGGTCAATACTGCAGGAGTTTCAAGGTGATGCAAGAGTGCTAGTGGTAAAATTACAGTCACTAAGACGAGACTTTGAAACCTTGATTATGAAAAATGATGAATTAATAACTGATTTTTTGTCAAGGACAATGGCAATAGTCAGTCAAATGCGCTCTTATGGTGAACAAATTTCTGATGAAACAATTGTTGCAAAAATTCTGAGGAGCTTGACACCCAAATTTGATCATGTAGTAGCTACTATAAAAGAAGCTAAGGATTTATCAATTCTTTCAGTTGATGAACTGATGGGGTTCCTTTAAGCTCACGAGTCACAAATCAATAGAACGGTTGAAAAGCATGAAGAAAAGGCATTTCAGGTGAAGGAGGAAACAACCAAACACGAAAAAAAATTATCATTCAGTATGTCCTTATTGTAAAAAAACAAACCACCCTCATTATAAATGTTGGTATAGACCGGACATTAAATGCAACAGATGCGGTCAATTGGGACATATAGAGAAAGTTTATAAAAATGCCTCACAAAAAGATGCCAATGTAGCAGCTATGGTCCAACTTCGAGGAAATGATGAGTTATTCTAACATACTATGCCTACATCCATATCAGAATATGTCTCATGACAAATATGTTTATGCCTATGGCCATGCAAACAATCATGTTTATATTTATGCAGAAGAGATCTCTACAACCATGCCTATACCAATGCCTACATTGATCACGACATTTTGAATCAACGGGGACTATTGAAAAATGATTCAAAATATCTTAGATTTATTAAGGATAAATAAGTCTTTTCTTTTAGGTTTGAATGAGTCTTAATTTAGTTGTGTTTTGTTCCTACTCCATGGGTAGAGTGAGCATTTTGCTGAGTTTGTTTAGCATTTTCCTGAGTTTGTTGAGTCTGTAAAGTGCCTATAAATAGCACTGTTTCTATTGAATAATATATCTCTTGCGGTATTTTTCTTTTATTTGTTACTTTGTTTTTCATTTATACTCTTTTATGTCTCTATTTTTTTCCAACAATTTCAGTTACACCTTAATGTTGATCTCAGAAAGTGTTCCTTCGAGCAGTTGAAAGGGAGGAGTGAGTTGGGCCGTGGAGGGCTAGGAAAAGCAGTAGATAGAAATGAAGGATAGATGTAGTTACTTGATCGAGAACAAGAACCACGATAAGCAATGGTTAGTTTTTTTTGGTGTAATCAACAAAACAAATTTCGAAAAGAATAAGAGAGGTCCTAAAGTAAAGTTTATGAGATCTACATAAGATCATTTTGTTTACTGGGGATGAAACATTTGTACTTGGAATTCTAATTTTTCCACAGTAACTTGAAGAAATATCTTGGCATAGACAAGTAGAGAGTAAGAAATTTAGAGTGAAAAACACAGTATAGAATATCTCCAGTTTCTTCTTGGTATGCATATTTATCCCTGAGAAGCAAAATATAATGCTAGTCGTAATACATTAGGCTATTCCTATAGGTTTTGGTGATGCACTAGTAATCTTATGATTTTAAATAGTAGCTACTAATAAAGTTAAATTTGTATGTGCGATTAAAAGAATGAAATTTATGAGAATAGGATAAACTTATCTTTATCTCTATTTCTACGTCTGTCTATCTCTATTTTTATTTCATTAGTAATTTGTAATAACTTCTGGACAAAATCATTTTTTGTCCTTTAATTTTTCAGCCACTATTTGAAAACGTTCTTCATAGTAGCGTTTTCAAAGAGCGTTTTCAAAAACAACGGATTGAATTCAATCCGCTAATCCAATTCGCTACTTACCAAACATAATTATTGACTGTTTAATATGGTCAAACAGCTAAATACACCTTAATTCGCCAAAAAATAGCTGATACTGTAGACATCAGCTATTTACCAAATAAGCCCTTAAATTGTCTACTAGCATATCTATCGTAGAACATTTTTCCTTATATTTCATCTATTAAGTGCCTGTTTGGATGAGCTTATATCAGTAGAGTTTTTGTTAGTAGAGCTTTTCTGAGAAGAGCTTTTTTAAAAAACCAGTTGACTGTTTGACTGTCAATTAAAAAATATTTTTTTTAAAAGAGCTTCATACAGTAGACTGTTTGAAAAAGTTTTTTTCATCTCCAAATTTTAACTTTTAAAAAAGCTATATTTTAGCTTTTGAAAAAGTTATTTCTACTTTAAAAGTACTTTTGCAGTTTACAGCTAAACACTTATTTTTTCCTTAAAATAACTTTTATGGTAGAAAAAAGTACTTTTAAAATCTCCAAAGCTGAACCAAACAGATGCTAAGATTGCTGCCCAAAAATTTTCGCTAACATTAGTCTACAAGGTTCTTTTTCCTTTATCAAAATTTTTTAGCAGAGTTAAATGCTTACTGATATTTTTTAATTACTTGAATACCTTTATTTGATATGGACCCACGAAAGTGCTTTTTATCCGATAGTTGGCTGACGTATATTACAATTGGATTCGCATCTCAAACTGCGTGTGGATGCCAACCTGTTATTGTATTATGATATTGGTTGGGTCGGCTAGACCGGCCTTACCAGGCCCAGCTCCAGGCCCGGATATCGACGGCCCAGTCACAGGAGATAATCTCCCATGCAAACACAACGACTCATGTAAAGACCTAAACCTAGTGGCAATCCCAGGTATATAAGGTACTATTCCTCCCTGATTCAGGTACGAGATTACAACCCTATTTTCCTCTGCTTTCAGCAACAAAAACCTACAAAAAAGAAACTGACTTGAGCGTCGGAGGGGCCTCCCGGGAATTAACTCCCGGCCCGCCGTTATTTGTTTTGTAGGTAATCTATAGCCAGAGTCGCACAGATCATGGACCCAAACTCCGAAGTTCAACCTCAGCAAGATCAGGCTGAACTATTTGGCGCCCACCGTGGGGCCCTACGTCAGGGCACCACATCCAGAACCATGCAGATCAGTCAGGCGGCAGCAGCCAACCCTGACGTTGTCGCCGTCACGGCACTTGCACTGCGACGGATGGCTTTGCCGTTACCTACTGTTCTCACACCAGCACATCCCGACTCTCCCACACAGTCTTCACATCTGAATGAACAGCAACGGCCTCAAAACCAAGATCAAGACGAACTAAGCGTAGCCCTGGAGGAAAACGCTGCAACTAACTCCTATCGCAACTCACAGCACCCCCTAGACTCTCAACCGGAACACCAACAGACCCCCGCTCGGCAACTAGGTACGATGGTCGATCGTCATCCAGCGGAAGCCCTAGGAAAAATTGTGGCCGATCGAGTCACTTTGGCTACGAATTCTAGCCCGAGCTGACCGTCCACACAGTATGGCCCTCCGACCGATAGGTCCTACAACTGGCGAAGGCCTTGAAGGCAGAACAGAAATGGGGGCGACCGATGTAGGGCGCAGTTTGGGACAGGAGATATTAGCAGTGCTGAACGACGAGATGTCCGACCGGTTGTGGTCGTCAACACGATTTTCGGGAGTAGCGCAACAGGAGGGTCGACCGATAGAGGAAGAAAAAGATATGCCGGGCAGATCGTTGAAAACTCGTCAGCAAAGCAAAAGAAGCTGAACGACGTGGTAATCTCGTTCGACGAATTTGATCTAAAAGGTGTAAGCCGTCCTCATGATGATGCATTGGTGGCCACTTTGAGCATTGAGGGTAACGAAGTGAAGCGGATACTGATTGACACAGGTAGCTCGGCTGACCTATTATATTACGACGCTTTCGAGCAGATGAAGATACCAGAGAATCGGCTACTGCCAATGGACGGACCTATCAAAGGGGTGACGGGAGTATCAGCTTATCCATTCGCCCGAGTCTTGTTAAAAGTAAAATTCGGACAGAAGCCATGCCACGTGGAGAGGAGTGTTGAATTTTTGGTCGTCAAGTTTGTGGGAGCATACAATGCTATAAT
>JAOTBA010000203.1:4787368-4798996 GCA_025629845.1 Erythroxylum squamatum
ATCGACGGCCCAGTCACAGGAGATAATCTCCCATGCAAACACAACGACTCACGTAAAGACCTAAACCTAGCGGTAATCCTAGGTATATAAGGTACTATTTCTCCTTGATTCAGGTACGAGATTACAACCCTATTTTCCTCTGCTTTCAGCAACCAAAACCTACAAAAAAGAAACTGACTTGAGCGTCGGAGGAGCCTCTCAGGAATCAACTCCCGGCCTGCCGTTATTTGTTTTGCAGGTAATCTATAGCCAGAGTCGCACAGATCATGGACCCAAACTTTGACGTTCAACCTCAGCAAGATTAGGCTGAACCAGATATAAACGTTAAATATTCAAAATGAATCACCACGAAAGGCACGTTCTGATCTTTTCCCCCACAAAAACTGGACTTATCCTGGGTTGTCATTTCCTTTTATATTTAACGATTCCGTGTTGTGACTGTTATCTTGTTTATAGATCTCCAAGCAAAGACTCGGACATGGATAAGTTGAAGCCAAGCTCACCAAACTCGTCCCCATTGACCCCACTCGACTTCCTTGAAAGAGCAGCCACCGTGTACGGTGATTGCCCCTCCGTTGTCTACAACAACAAAACCTACACTTGGTCTCAAACCCACCGCCGATGTCTCCAGCTGGCATCTTCTCTGTCTGCCGCCGGCATCAAGCGTCAGGATGTTGTCTCCGTCGTGGCCCCCAACACCCCCGTCATGTACGAGCTCCAGTTCGCGGTGCCCATGTCCGGCGCCGTCCTCAACAACGTCAACACCCGACTTGACGCTCGTACCATCTCCGTACTCCTTCGTCACGGCGGATCGAAACTCGTCTTCGTTGACTGCCTCTCACGTGACGTAGTCCTCGAAGCCATGTCTTTGTTCCCACCCAACACTTCGCGTCCACCGCTGGTTCTCATCACTGACGATGATGAGCCGCCCGAGTTTTCATCACTGAGTGTTGATTTCATCTGTACTTATGAGAGCATGGTGGAGAAGGGTGATCCTAACTTCGTCTGGATCCGACCGATTAGTGATTGGGATCCGATGGTGCTAAACTACACATCAGGGACGACCTCAGCTCCGAAAGGTGTGATCCATTGCCACAGAGGCATATTCATCATCACCACTGCATCGTTGATTGATTGGGGTGTTCCGAAGCAACCCGTTTACCTGTGGACCCTACCGATCTTCCACGCCAATGGATGGAGTTTCCCGTGGGGCATGGCAATGGTTGGTGGGACCAACGTTTGTCTACGGAGAGTCGAAGTCTCCACAATCTACGGTCTGATCAAACGACACGCAGTCACTCACATGTGTGGTGCACCTGTGGTGCTAAACATGTTAACAAGTTCAGCTAACAGCAAACCGCTCGACAACCCAGTTCATATTCTGACCGCCGGAGCTCCTCCCCCGGCGACGGTGTTGTTTCGGACGGAGTCACAAGGTTTTATAGTGAGTCATGGTTACGGTTTGACCGAAACGGCAGGACTTGTGGTGTCTTGTGCCTGGAAGAGAAAATGGAATCACTTCCCAGCGAACGAGAGGGCGAGGCTTAAGTCAAGACAAGGAGTGAAAATTGCAGGGTTTACAGAGATGGACGTGATAGACCCTCGATCAGGCGAGAGCGTGAAACGAGACGGGTCAACTCTTGGCGAGGTTGTGTTGCGAGGAGGGTGTGTGACGTTGGGTTACTTCAAGGACCCAGAAGGCACATCCAAGGCAATGAAATCCGACGGCTGGTTTTACACCGGCGATGTGGGTGTTATGCACCCAGATGGATATTTAGAGATCAAAGACCGATCCAAAGATGTGATAATCAGCGGAGGAGAGAACATTAGCAGTGTGGAGGTGGAGTCGATATTGTACACTAATCCGGCGGTGAATGAGGCGGCTGTTGTGGCTCGACCCGACGACCACTGGGGAGAGACACCGTGTGCTTTTGTGAGCTTGAAAAGCGGGTTGACTAAAAGGCCCAGCGAGAAGGAGATTATTGAGTTTTGCAGGGGAAAGTTGCCACATTACATGGTGCCCAAGACGGTGGTGATAAAGGAGGAGCTTCCAAAGACGTCGACAGGGAAAATTCAGAAGTTTGTACTTAGAGACATAGCTAAACAAATGGGACCACGGAGAGCTAGTCGCATATAGGATTGGAGTTGAGGGCATTGCAACTCCTTGAATTAAACCTTGCTGTAATTTTACTTTACTGGATCCAAATAAAATTATGAGAAAGGGCTGCTTTAAACCATGAGAATCTTTATAGTATATAAGAAAAACGACTTTTTGCTTCATCAGGACAAGTTTTTCAACTTTTCCCCAGTTGGGTATTGCCTCTTTCCAAGGAATTGGAATTATCTATCATTTCTTGAATGCAGCACCCAATCCACTAATAATTGAGAATCTTGACATCCGCAAAAAAATATTACATATATTGTGCATGTGATAGCAGTCTTGTTAAGCATTGGCCCTAAGGTAAGCTTAGGCTAGGCCTAGCTCTTATAAATATAATAACATCGTTCACATATCTTTTATTTTTTTAAGAAAAATTTGGGCTGAGTTTAGGATCGAACTGGGTTGCCTTAGACTCGGTCGAGTTTGTCTTTACTCGAGCCCCCTCCCAGAACTGGCCCTGGGCCATTGTCATTCTTAAGTTTAACTTCACGAAATTCCCAATTCGTTTAATTTTTTGAAAGTGGTTTTGTTTAATATTAAAAATGTTTTTTATAATTAAGAAATTTTATTTCTAATTATATTAAAAATAGTTTTCTAAGTAGAATATAATCTTTACTTGCAAATTTTAAAAAGGAAATTTATATGATAAATAGGAAGAATTATTTGTTAAGATTACTTTTAATTAAGATCTACTAAAGAAATTAAAATGAATGGAATTAGCTTTGAATTAAATTTGAAAATTGTTTCAAATCAAGTTAAATACAAACTTGACTTATTTAGGAGTCAATTTTTAAATCTAATTTAATTATCTAAGGAGTTTGAAATATTATTTTAAATTAAAAAGATCAATAATTAAAATCAAATAAAACTTTATATTTTATGAATATAATTTGATTGTGTTTACATAAATTGCACATTTTATATGTTGATATATTATATATGCATAACATGTTGTATTTTAAAATGTGTGCATTTTAATTATAATTTATGTTTGGTGAGGCCACTTAAAATTAAATCTCTCGTTAAATATTAATTATAAGTTAAGAATGTAATTTTTGTCTTCTATCATTTTAAGCATAAAATTAGAGTTCTGTTTATCATAAGATTTGTTAAATAACTCTAAGTCTCTTTAATCCAAACATGTTTTTATTTTAAATTAATAAGTTTTATTTAACTAGATTTGTAGGATTGAGATGAATAACTCATGAATATATGCATGTATGTTTTGGCAATTTTGGCAAGAATTATCACCTAACAAATTTAGGAGTCATATGAGATGTGATTAATAAGGATATTATCTACATAATTTAAGTTTAGTTAGTTTAGTTTGGTAAGTAATTCAAGTTCAATTAAATTTAAATAGAATCATATCTCATTAAATAGATTAGAGTAATTTTTAGAATAGTAGTGGAGACTCTTATTTCAAATAAAATAGTAAGAGCAACCAAATATATGATTAAAGCCTAATCTTATTTGGTTTTCACAAGCATTTAACTTTGTTTAGTATAACTGGGACTAAGTTTTAGTGAACCAAATTCTTTTGATATATGTTAGGTTTGAATCGAGTTGTTAATGTTAGAAAGAAAACTTATATGTCCACTATGCAATATTACTGTTAATCCCTATTTAAGATTTTGATGACAAAATTTTAGAGATATGTCAATGTCATATAAGTGACAAAAAGTAATGACATTTTGAATAAATTAATGTTACATAAACTTTAATGGTAACATGTAAGATGGATATTAATATCATGATCAATGTTATGAGTATCGTATCAGTATTGGTATCGGATTTGGTTATGTTATGATATGATACTAGTATCGGTCAATACCATATCTTGTTTTGGGTATTTTTTAAAATTATAAATAGTTCCTAAATTTTTTTAAATTATAAAATAGTCCCTCAATATATTTAACAACAACAACAACATCTAATATGAATCCCGATAATACGCAAGATCTAAGGAGGTCCAATAGTACGCAACCTTACCCCTAACTAATAAAGAGGTTATTTCCAAATACCCCTAGTTGGTCCCTCAATATATTGTGTTATATAATATTTTAATTTTACATCAACTAAGTCTCCAAAAATTATAATAATATAAATTTAAAATAGCACCTATCTCTTTGTTTATATTTGTAAGGCCCCAACATATACCCTATAAGTATTATAGTATGTCTAGGATGTATCAAGAAGTGAACATAACGAATTAAGTACATCTAAGTATAGTAAAAGACATAATGGTACTTAATGTAAAAGACATGGGTAAATGGGTAATTTGTTCGTTTCAACGTGGACATACTTACTTAGACGTGAAATATGTATGAGAATTTTTGATATGTTTGCTTGGATTTATGAAGATAATGTGAGGGGAATTAGTAGAAGAAGTATTCATAAGCAAATGAGATGTTGTTGGTTAAACTGGATGTATTTTTGTATTGCTCTTGTATGATAAGATCGAAATTAGTTAATTTGGGATGTGTACCTCATTGGATGAATAAGTTCCACAGAACATAGTTATATATTTTGGCCATATCTTAACCTGTAGACCTCCAAATTATATAAATCCAATTGAAGATTACACTAGAGACATAGGTCTAAAACTTTGAGAAAGAATCGAAATTTGATTCTGCCTCTAAGACTTTTTAATTCTGGTTTAAAGTTGAGTTCTGAATGTTGTCCTTGTTTTTGAACAACTGGTAATTTTTTAGGTATAACTTCCGATATAATTCATCAAATTGCATAAAATTTATGCCATTAGAAAATTAAGACATAGGGGAATGAAACTAAATGATAATATTATAGGCCAATGTGGGAATTAAAGAAAGAAGAAGGACCAATATGCAATTTTTCTAAAGTTAGCATATGGACCAATCGGATTAAAACATGTGTGGCCAATAGGAATTAAGCATGTGTGGGAGTCTTGAAAGTTCATGAAAAGGCATATGGAGAGGGGAGATGAAAGGCACTTTGATAGTTCTAACTTCAGATTTTTCTCGTCTCAATTTCATCTTCTTCATCCCATCATTTTTCATGTAAGAAATTAAGTCAATCTTAGGTGGAAATCAAGGTAAAAGTTATGAATTTTCTCTTCACCTTTATCTTTTCTTGCTTTGCCTATGAAGAACTGAAATTATAAGGTTAGAATTGGGATTGAGATGTGTATTTTTGTTGTTTCTAGTTGGTGATTCAAGTAAAACCAAAGAGGAAGGAAAGAAAAGGCATTAGCAGAACTATTTTGTTAATTTTAAGGTTTAAGACTACACTTAGTTTAATTCTCCTTTGTGTGTATGTTTGAATGGATATAAAGATTCATTTGGATATGTAATGGTTTATGTGATGATTTTTGGTGTTATTTTTGTGTTACTTTGCATGAAAATGGTTGTATATGACAAGAGAGTATCGTGTAGTGGAATTCTATCTTTGGTTCGTTTGAACCAGTTACATTGTTTGAGTGATAACTTAGCCTACAAACCTCTAAACTAGGTAATTTTAATTGCATATGAAACCTAAGACATAGAAATAAAAAATCTCTAGTAGAGACTCTGACTTAATTATGGCCTTATGACATTGTAAATTGGGATAAAATGGATGACCTGATGCTACCCCTGTTTTGGAGCAACTTATGATATTTGGTTTATATCTCATGATTGAGAAGTTCAGATGGTCTGATTGTTAGTGTTATAGAAACTAAAGACATAGGGGAACAAATGTCTAGAAGACCTCAAAACCTACTTCGAACGTTTTCTATATGCATATTAAGGAACAAATGGAGTTCGTCATGTGATTTACTTTTAGACTAATTGTTTGCCTATTTTTAGACCACCATAGGGTTAGCCTAAATTGCACTATTTTGAGTTTGTTTTCATTTTCGATTTTTACCACATCTTATCCGAACCTTATGGAATGAGTATGAAACTTTTCAAACACTTAGAAATAATTGAAACAGGACTTATCACATGTGAATTGGATGATTAAACATTGGAATTTAAAAGTGAGCATAATTCATGCTAAAGACAATTTACATGTATATAGATGATTTTTATGTATATTTATTACTCATATGTGTATAATATGATTATAAAAGTGTGATTTTGACACCCTTCTAACAGTAGTAAGTTATGATTTGCATATATGAACATAGATACAAATTTTATGACTTGAAATGTATATATCATATGACTTATCAATATATGAATTGTGAAATTGGCAAATAGTTAAAAGAAATGTTACAGTGTCTGTTATATTGTCTTGGTGGTGGAAAGATAGGCATGCCTATAGGATTACAGTGCAACTACTACAGTTTGACACTAATGATGTCTTCATTTCGAGACTATAATGTCTTCACACTTTAATGCCTTCGGGGTATCCATAGTTTGATACTTTCGAGTATCCACAATTTTGATATCTTCGAGTATTCACAATTTTGATATCTTCAGGTATCCACAATTTTGATATCTTCGGATATCCACAGCTCCCATTATCCAGACCCACGAGAATGTGCACGCCTAACACAAAAAAGTAAAGGGTTATAAATAAGAAATACAACATAACAACATAAATAATTGGTATTAATGAGCATTTGCGTTTGTATTGATAATTTGAATCAATGAGCGTTAAATATCAATGTTTGGCTTATGAATGTGAATTTACGGTATATGAATAACGTATTAAAGCATTGTTTACATTATGTATTTTGATTAAGTATGTCATCACTATTTATATGAGTTGTGATGTTTATGAATGTGTGCTTGGTGGATGAATGTTGTGAGTGGTAATCCAAACTAAATATTTTCCCTATTAAGCTTTCAAGCATAGTATGAGTGTTAATCCGTGTAGGTCCAAGTCATAGGACTGAGGTATAGGAAACATCTGCAGGGACCAAGGCCAACAGCTAGGAGTAAAAGTACCATTGAAATGTGTTTTGGTTTAAGACGATTGTACATGTAAAAGAGTAAAGGAAATTGTATGTTTTCTTTTTGTATTATCATGTAAATATAAAGATATAATACTACTTTTCAATGATAATGTTAAATGATACGAAATTTTGTAATATGTATATGTATAACATTGAATAGAAAAATATGTGATGATAGCCCCTATAAATGAATAGAAATATATGTCGTGACTGTTTGTACAGGAATTTTGTTGCCATGTATGTGAGTGGTTGTAGGTTCCGTATAAGGAGTGTTACAATATTAATATTACCTTTCAGATATTTCAAATATAAATAATAACTGTACTTTCTATAGAAAGAAAATCATTTAGGACTAATTTGG
Source organism: Erythroxylum squamatum (assembly GCA_025629845.1). Taxonomy (NCBI): domain Eukaryota; kingdom Viridiplantae; phylum Streptophyta; class Magnoliopsida; order Malpighiales; family Erythroxylaceae; genus Erythroxylum; species Erythroxylum squamatum. The sequence continues at coordinate 4,794,812 of JAOTBA010000203.1, forward strand.
TAAATAACTGATCAACTATTTTTTTCTTAGAGTGATTAAAATTGTATTTTTACAACTTTTGGTGCATAAATAGTAATGTATCAAATTTGGTGTATTACTTTTTATTACACCATTTTAGTGTTGAATTTTAGTGTCTTCCCCGCAAGAACAAACAAAGAAACTCGGCCTAGCAAGTCTACCCTGGGAACGTCCCTGTTTGTCCAACAAGGGAATTGGATGGAAGATATGACAAATCGTGAAGTACACGGCGTGTTGGTGTTGATATTTCCTTTTCTGAATCATTGTTTTGAGCTAAGAATTAGCTTTTTTCTTCCTTCTGATTTCCACGTGTTGACGAATGCAAAGACCCGGAAAGGAATGATTGTGTACACCAAGATAGTTGTAAAAACATTCTGGGAACTACCTTGCTCCGGTCCGTTCGCAAGGTTGTTCTGCCAATGCCAATGAACCAAAATATATATATATATATACATATATATACATGTCTTTACAAAAACTATGATATCCAAAGTTACAGATCGTACTCAAATAGACAAATTTATCAATGAGATGATCATTTTGTCTCGAATCACATGTGGTGAGACTTTTAGGCTGCTTGCTTGGAAGCACCAATTCCGTTATTGGTATTGTATTATGAATTCATTACGAGCAAGGATTCCCAAGGGATGGGAACTTCATTTGAGAATTGCTGATGCGGAGGCAATGGACCTTAAACTTATGCAATGATAATGAAGTTGTCATTATAGTCACGGCGAAACACAGGCTTTGCTTGTAAGATTTTTTCAAATCTTCTTACGAGAATAAGGTCCATTTAATGCTTAACCCTTAATCACACAAATGTTAACACCCATATTTCATCATGTTTCATCCTCTTTGATGGCAGAGGCGATGAAGCAGTATAAAAACGTCTTGAGTCCCTATCCTCTCACACACGAAGAAGAATTTCAACACCATCGCATCGTGAAAATAGAGGTTAGAAGATTCAAAAATATCAAAGACGCTGCTGGACATCGTCGAAGCAATGGCTAGAGGTATATTTTTCAATTATGCTTCCGTTGCTAAATACATGAATAACATGCATGTATCTCGTTTACACGTAAATGATCTTGTGTTTTTGATATGCATGTTGAATATTTCATTTCGTATAAGAGCCTGGACGTAGCTACATGGGGCCACTGGTGCAGGGGGCACTGCCTTGTTTCTGAACAGTTGAGAATTATGTCTCTGTTTCTCCTTTGTTTTCTGTTGTGTGAGATAAGCTTGAGTTCTTGAATATTCTCGACGTTTTTGTACATGATGGACATCAGAATGATACTCCATGTTGCACCCAACGGTGACTGAAACAGTGAAGAAAGGAGGGATGATGGTGATCGTACGTGGTGGCCTTCGAACGTCGCCATCCATGCAACGTCTCATGGTTGGTTTTCTAACGTCTCACGCACGTCAACTTGTTGTCGTCGTCCAATCATAGCCATCCCCAAATTTCTGATGCCTGTCGTGCGCCTGCTGTTATCGGGTTGGAGCCGGATCACACCGACCCGACTAGAGGTTGAAGACGACGACTGTTTTTTCTTGAAAAATTCATTAATATTAATTATGTTAATATTAGTAATTATTGGGTTAATCAAGACCTAACCCATTTTGTTGTGATTTTAATTATAAAATCATTTTGGTATTAATATTTTATGAAAATATTAATATTAATTTGTATGTCTAATATTGGCATTAAATTTGACATGCTAGTTATAATTGTTTAATTATCTGCACAAATTATATGTGATTAATTGAAAATTGTGTATATAAATTTATGATCATTATACATGCAAAATTAGATTAAATAATTTGTGCATTATTATTTGATTTATTTGCACTATTTATTCTTTGATGCAAATGTTTAGGTTTTATTTAAGCTTAAGGTAATGTGAGTGATCAATATGATTTTAATTAATTGGGAGTAGCTACAACATCTCATTAATTACGATTATATATTTAGTTTTAAAATCACATTAAATCGTTAATTGTAATTAATCATACGTGATATGATAAAATCTACCTATAGGAATTTTGTTATATTTTTATGATTAATTAGGATGAAATATCAAATTATATTTCTTAATCTACCCTCAGGAATTAAGAAAAGGAACATAATTCGATAGTTTTGTCATAAAGTTATAGATGAATCTAATTGAGTAGAACTTTAGCCAAAAGGCAAATCTTATGTCACTAGATTCATCTGTTAAAAGCATCATTTACATTGGTAAAGCATGAATTGTTATTGGTCTCAAATTATATATAACAAGCATATATTTTTATTTTTTGATTTTACAGTTACTTAGACTGTGAATATTTCTAATATTAAGTGTGATATTCCCGAATTGAGAGGTGACAACTATAAGGTATGGAAGGAGAAAATTTTGCTTCATTTGAGCTGGATGGATATAGACTATGCTATTAGGAAGGATGAACCACCGAGCATGTCAGAAACCAGCACTCCATATGTTGTTGCTCTTTATGAAAAATCGGAGAGATCTAATCGCCTCTCCGTAATGTTCATAAAGACCGAAATATTTGCTGGTATTTATAGTTCTGTCGAATATCATAATAATGTTAGGGATCTATTGAAGGTCATTGATGAGCAATTCACTATATCTGATAAGGCCTTTGCCAACACCTTGATTATTTAGTTGTCATCCTTGAGGCTTACTGGAATAAAGGGCATACGTGATCATATCATGCGTATGAGGGACATAACGACTTAGCTGAAAGCCTTGGAGGTTACAATATTGGAATCTTTCCTGATACATTACATTCTGTGCACTCTGCCCCGATAATACAGTCCTTTCAAAATCTCATATAACATACATGAGGACAAGTGGTCGATCAATGAACTGTTGACCATGTGTGTGTAAGAAGAGGAGAGGTTGTTGATGGAAGAGGGTGAAAGGGTGAATTTGACTGTTTCAGGAAAGAAGAGACAGGGTGATGTCAAAAACAAGAGAAAGGTCAAATTTTCTCCTCAATCTGATATAAAGAAACCATCAAAATGTTTCTTCTGCAGGAAGAAGGGACATATGAAGAAAGACTAAGCTAAATTTATAAACTGGTTCGAAAAGAAAGGTATTCCAATTTCATTTGTTTGTTATGAATCTAATATGGTTAATGTTAATCATAACACATGATGGATAGATTCTGGTTCTACAATCCATGTTTCAAATACCTTGTAAGGTATGCAAAACTTAAGGAAGCCGGTGGGAAGCGAACAATACATCTATTCAAGAAGCAAGACGAGTTCACATGTGGAAGCCATTAGCACTTGCAGTTTGATTTTAAGCAGTGACTTTAGTTTGTGTTTAGAAAGGACCTTTTATGTTCCAAATTTCACTTGCAATTTGGTTTTAAGCAGTGATATTATTTGTGTTTAGAAAAGACCTTTTATGGTCTAAGTTTCTCTAGAAATTTGGTTTTTGTATCAAGACTTGTACCTTTTGGTTTTTCCTTTAACTTTTTAGATTCTGGTTTTAGTTCATGTAATGGATTTGAAGTTATTGTTTATGGTACATTATCTAATGGTCTTTATTCCATTCAATTACAAAATGATGATGCCTATAATTCGATACATGTCACTGCTTGATTAAAACGATGTGTTGTGAATGAAGAATCTTCTATGTTATGGCACCGTAGATTAGGACACGTCTCTATTGAGAGAATTAAGGTATTAGTAAATGAAGGGGTACTTAGTACTTAGTACTTTGGATTTTAGATTTTAGATTTTACTGGCTTTGAGACTTGCGTTGATTACATTAAAGGTAAGCAAACTAACTAGTCTAAAAGGGGTGCCAAGAGAAGTACAAACATGTTAGAAATTATACATACAGATATTTGCTGTCTAGATATGGATGCAAATAGTCCGAAATACTTTATCACCTTCATAGACGATTATTCGCAATATATGTATCTCTACTTACTTCGTTCTAAGGACGAAGCTTTGGATGCCTTTAAAATGTTTAAGGCTAAAGTGGAGAATCAATGTGGAAAACTAATTAAAATCGTGAGGTCAGATAGAGGTGGAGAGTACTATGGTAGATACACTGAAAGTGGACAAACCCCTGGTGGTGATGCTGTCGCCTGCAACCAAATATAAAAGAAATCACTTCCGTTAAAACAAATTAATGTAGTAGCGATAAG
>JAOTBA010000203.1:4850544-4867757 GCA_025629845.1 Erythroxylum squamatum
CAAAAAAGTCTCCTAATTTTTTAAAATTTTCGATACCGGCTGATATTTGACCAATATTTTAAATACCAGCCGGTAAAATCGAAATGAGCCGGTACCACCTGTACCCATACTGGTACCAATTTTCGGCCGAAACGGTACGTACTCACAATGTCTCCAATGTCCAAACTCTGCCGACACATAATGTTGAGCTGTCATATTTAAGAAAAAATCTATTACAACTTGGCTATAACAGGATTTAAATATTCCCAAAGTGTAAATAAATAATAAATACACAGCTGTTTAAATTATTTATATATGATTCCCCACTTCAACTGCCGATCGTCGTCCTTTGTCTTAGAAAAAAAAAGTCTTATCCCGTGTCCAGAAAAGAGTTAAGAGACCCGAGACGCCAATGTCTGACAAACCTCTGAAACTACCTCCGTTACCATGGAAGGTCAAGCTCTTTGCCTCTGCCCTTTGCTTTGCCGTCGACGTCACTCGCCGCTCAGACGGCTCCGTCAACCGACGTCTAATGAGCTTCTTCGACCTCAAATCCTCCCCCTCTAAGAGACCTGTCAATGGTGTCAAAACAATTGATATTACATTCGATACCACTCGCAATCTCTGGTTTCGCCTCTATATACCTACCAACGCAATCCATTTGAAGGGTTCTAACAAGGATACCGGATTGCCTGTCATTTTCTTCTTTCATGGGGGTGGCTTCGTTTACATGGCCGCCGATTCAAAGCTTTACGATGACTTCTGCCGTATTCTCGCTAGAGAACTCCCTGCATTTATCATCTCTGTCAACTATAGACTTGCCCCGGAGCATCGGTATCCATGCCAGATTGATGATTGCTTTGAGGCCCTGAAGTTCGTTGACAGTACAAAGATTGAAGATTTTTCAACCCATGCAAATCTCAAGAACTGTTTTGTGGCAGGAGATAGTGCAGGTGGCAATTTGACGCATCACGTGGTGTTCAAAGCCAGTGAATACAAATTCAACGACCTTGAAGTCGTTGGCAACATATCGATACAGCCCTTTTTTGGAGGAGAAGAACGAACTGAATCGGAGATAAAGCTTGCTGGAGCTCCGTTTGTGACTACTGAGAGAACGGACTGGATGTGGAAGTCGTTTTTGCCAGAGAATTCAGACAGGAACCACCTGGCTGTTAATGTTTTTGGGCCAAACGGATTGGACATGTCGGGGGTGAAGTTTCCACCAACAATGGTTGTTGTCGGAGGATTTGATCCTTTAAAAGATTGGCAAAAGAGGTACTACGACGGACTGAAGAAATGTGGGAAAGAAGCGTATTTGGTTGCGTATCCAAATGCGATTCATACGTTCTATGCATATCCAGAGGTGCAAGAGTCGCATCTGTTCATCACGGAGGTGAGTGAGTTTGTGCGAAAGATATCAGCGGATAGCCAATAAATGAAAAAAAAACTTGTGATGTTGCTCTACAATTAACGTTCCTGGGTTTGATCGTGCACAAGTTGTTTTCTATCAGATCTTATGTTTCTCCTATCTGTTTTTCATATCAATAATAAAATTCAGTGTTCAAGGACTTGACAAACTGGTAGTAAGATTTGAAGTATAGAGTTGTTGATTTCTCCATTTGTCTCGTGTTACTCAGAAATATCAGAAAGCCCATGTCCATCTCATACCTTGAATATAAAACTTCTCATCGTTTCTTTCTCATGAATAAAAAAAGGATGAAAATGCTGAATTTTTTTTAAAAAAATTGATTGAGGGGTAGCTTAATGATTGACGACCTCTCCTTAAATCCAAGAGATCCTAACTTCAAATTGAGTTAGGTGGAAGTGTGTTTCACCGAGTTAAAGTAAAATTAAAAGGGAGTAGGTGGGTGGGAAACCGCTTCATATCTATTCAGAAGGAAATTAATGTGCTGACTGTTTTATTCGTATCTACGAACCTACGTCAGATTGATTTTATGTACCTTTTTAGAGCTTTCCTCAGGTTGTGTAACCATGTATCATAACTGATGCTTCTAGCTAGAGGCGTACTATATAACTGTTTAGCTTTTGTATTTTCTCTTGTATTAAAAAAAAGTAAAATTATTCCATAATTAATAAAAAGACAATTATTAATTTATGAATTATTTAAATAACAATATCAAATTATGACAAAATCTAAAGTTATTTTTAATGTTTTCATAAATTATAAAAATAAATATCATCTAACAAATTTTACTAAATTTAAAAAAATAAAAATCCCAAAAAGAGGAGTAGAACCAAAAATAAGCTTTAAAAAAATCCCAAAAAGGGAAGTAGAACCAAAAATAAACTATCAAGGTGTCCAAAACTAATAAAACTAAAGAGATTAGTTGTATTATAAACACTAGATAAAGTATGACAAAAATGTTCGTTGTTTATGGAAAAGGCATGCTAGGGCTTTTTGGTTCTAATATTTATGCCCAAAGCCCATAATTACTTCTCTTGTTCTTGTATTCCCGGACCAGTAGCTGCTCTTCTCGTCTCTGCTTCAAACCTCTGCGCTTGTCTGGGGTCTCCTCTTACTCTTTGCCTCCACATCGCTTAACTCTTCACGGCTTAATCTTCTATCTCGTTCTAACCCTTCATTGTTTCTGTTTCTCTCTTGCCTGTTGCCTCTGAGGGAACCAGAAAGTTGTGCACTTGTTCTTCTTCCCAGGTATGTATTTATCAACATCGGCTTCACCCTCATTGTCGACCATCATTTTCTTTTTTCTTATTTCAACCGAATTGATTAGTTCACCTGGACGTAAAATTCAGCCCTTCTGATTACTTTTTAATATTTTCGCAATTTAGGTTCTGTTTTTTCTGGAATTTTCAGAAAGTTATCAGCTTTAGTCCTAATGGTAACTCATGTCTGGTGTTGCAGAAATAGCTGAGAAGCAATTTTGAGATGATACATAGAGTTCCTTATGCATCATCAAAGTATAGTCTTTCAATTGTGTCTGTTCGTTACCTTGGAACAGTAGCCGATATTTTCGGTTTCTTACTTAATAACGCGAAGGTTGGCGATAAGAGGTATTATTCAAGTTGTGCCATAGCTGATATTTTGGTCCGAAGAGGAAATTGGTTTGATGAATTCTTGAGACAGAAGTGCATTAATCTGAATGATGCCTTAACTATATTTAACCAAATGGTTCATATCCGACCTCTGCCTTCAGTTGTTCACTTTACCCAACTTTTTACTGCCATTGCGAGAATGGGAGATTACTCCACTGTGATTACCTTGTATAAACAAACAGAAGTTTTAGGTGTAAAGCATGATACTTTTAGTCTCACTGTCATGCTCAATTGTTTCTGCAGTTTAAAAAGGGTCAATTTTGGTTTCTCGATTTTAGGAAAAATTTTGAAACTTGGATATGAGCCTGATCCAACAATATTTAACACTCTTGTACATGGCCTTATTATTGAGGGTAAATTGATTCAAGCCATGAGACTTCTTCAAGAGATGGTGAAGAAAGGTTACCAACCTGATTTAGTTACTTACAATACAATAGTCAAAGGTTTATGTAAAACAAGAAATATTTCCAGGGCTCTTCAGTTACTTGAAAAAATGGAAGAAGTTGGTCATGAGCTAGATCCTGTAGCATATAACACCATTATAGATTGCCTTTGCAAGGATAAGCAGGTAACAGTGGCCATGAACTTATCCTCAAAGATGTTGGCTAAAGATATCCAACCTACAATTGCTACTTACAATTCCTTAATTTATGGATATTGTATACAAAACCAAATGGATGATGCATTGAAAGTATTCCATATGATGATTGGTCGGGGCTTTACTCCTAATGTCGTAAACTATAGCACCTTGATAAACGGATACTGCAAAAGTGAAAGAATAGATGAAGCTATGGAGCTCTTCAGAGAAATGCGTTGCAAAAATTTGGTGCCTAATGTGGTCACTTACACCTCTATTGTTGGTGGCTTGTGCAATGCTAATAGGCATCTTGATGCATTGCGGCTTCTTAAAGAGATGCAAGAATTTGGACCAACTCCTAATGTCATGACTTATGCAGTGCTATTGAATGGCTTGTGTAAATATGGGCATTTTCAGGAGGCACTGGAGATATTCCGAGTATTGCAAGAGAGCAGTATAAAACTTGATGTAGTGATTTATACTATAATGATCGAAGCTATGTCGAAAGCTGGTAAGCTTGACAATGCAAAGGAATTGTTTGACAGCCTTCCTACAAGGGGTTTGCAGCCTACTGTTGTGACATACACGACAATGATAAATGGACTTTGTTTGGAAGGTTTATTTGATGAAGCATATCAGTTATTCAGGAAAATGGAAGAACATGGCTGCTTGCCTAATAGACGCACTTATAGCACAATAATTCAAGGTTGTCTCCGAAATAACGACCTGTCAATGGCAACACAACTTATTCATGAAATTTTTGACAGAAAATATGCTGGAGCTGCTTCCACTGCAACTGATTTATCATTGATGTCCAAATAGCACAAGCTTGATGCCGTACAATGTAGGAGGTCCAATGATAGTGGCATTTCATATTTGAGATGTTTATCATTTTGAGAGACGTCAAATCCTTATATGTTGCCTTGTGCCAGTGCACACAATCAAGATGTTTTATGTTTCTATTGAGAAGAAAGGCCAAGCAATGGCTCAAGAAAGTATAGAGTTGTAAAGAATTTGTTTCACATGTTCAATTGGTTGGTTAGTCTGACTGGAATCGTAGATCATTTTGTTTTGGAGATAAAATTGGTGAAAGCATATTTGTTACGTCAGTGACAGGACCAAAAATGTTAACAAGGACCTTGGACAAGCCGAATACTTTCATGCCATTGTAAAAGAAAGGTATATTACTCTAAAAGCATTCTTTTCATAACTGGCTTCTGTTTCATGAAGGATATCTGAAGTCTGTCCATTTCTTTGCAGTTAGCATAATGTCAACAGCATAGACTGGAGTTGTATATGGACATGGGACATCTGCTTTGACTTGGTGATGATACTCCTTAGATTTTCACTATTTTCAGGTTACACTCTGAACTAGAAAATTTTGGAACAACTTTGAAGGCAAAATTGTGTTTCAGATTGTTCTTTTTTTTAATGAAGGTGCATATGGTTATTCAGGTAACATATGTTGATTTATAGAACTTCTTATGCAGACAGGGAGAGTGAGAACTGACTTACTAAGAGCAAGTGCAGATGGTTGGCAGATGTTCCTGAAATGAAAATACAGTTTTCAGTTGAGAAAAGCTTGATCGATGAAAACATTCCAAGTGAAGAGATATACAAAGACAAGGTAGCTAATTTCTTCTCGAGCCTTAGATCATGATTCACTGTGATATTAGCATGCATGCAACCATGCATCCATGAGAAGTGAGAACACCCTGTTTCTGTCTATATTCCTCTGTGTGTTACCAGGTGGACAGTATAAGCAAATTGCTAAGCTCAATCCATCAAACAATCTTGATCTATTGACTCTGAAATCATATGTTTATATGTTGCCTTATCTGTTACCTACATTATTCTTTACGTAAAAGAAGAAATTTTAGGTCTACTTTTTTCCATTAAAAAATAATGTAGCATTCCACTTATTACTACTAGATGAAATCAAATCCTTGAATCATTTTTTCCAGCTTCATTGTCACATGATGAAGATACAACGCGACGTACTAACAGGCCTTGATTTGGAATATTTGTTTTATTTATATCGGATTAGGACTCGATTCCTATTTGTATTATAACAATGCGACAATTTTTTTGCCGCTTCAAATTGATTAGTAACCTTCGACAAAACTTAGGGTACTTTCAACTACATCTGTCTAATCTGCCATTAGTCTCCACTCTCCACCTAATTAGCTTATGCCCATATTTGACAATCAGCGGATTGCATTAATTGTTAGTTGACAGCGGATTATATTACAGTAGCTGATTTGATCAGTGAATAACATAACTTTTCAGTTAAAGTTGTTAGGTAAAATTATTTGTTTAGTATACATAAATGATTTATACATAAATCATTTTATTTATTTATAAATGACTTATGAGGTTACGACTTAAGAAAAAAAAGATTTATAAGAACATGAGTATCATATCTTAGTAATTTTTTAATATTTTCATAAGAATTTGGATTTTAAATGTTTAATTTCATAAAAATTAAGTTTATTACTCTAATAAAAAACATAGAATATAATAATAATATTCTACATCTATCTTTTTAGTTAAAGTTGATTGGTAAAATTATTTGTTTAGTATACATAAATCATTTTATTTACTAAATAAAATGATTTATACATAAATCAAATTATTTATTTATAAAATAACTTATGAGGTTACGACTTAAGAAAAAAAAGATTTATAAGAACATGAGTATCATATTTTAGTAATTTTTTAATATTTTCATAAGAATTTAGATTTTAAATGTTTAATTTCATAAAAATTAAGTTTATTATTCTAATAAAAAACATAGAATATAATAATAATAATAATAATAATAAATAAATAAATAAATAAATAAATTATTATTATTATTATTACTACTACTAGTATTTTCTTTTTTTATATTAATCAAGTTGAAATTCATTTTTTAGTATATTAACTTATTTATCATGAACTTGTGTCTTTCGATAACTTAGTTGTAATAATGCATATTTTTCCTATATTTTTTTGAACTAATAACTTATTGTTAAGGTGAGTTTTTAAATTCTCAAGTATGTTTTTTAATTGTTTAACTATAATAGGGAAAAGTGGAGGAATGTTTAAATAAAATCATAATCATAAATCAACCAAAAAATTTGTAGATAATGATACACCCAAACACAAAATATAACAATTCAGATGGAGTTTAACAATACAATTCAAGTAGAGTAAAAGAAGTCAACATTATCATTTAAGCAAAGGTTTATAATAATCTAAGAACAATGTCTAATTTCTATTAAACTAGAAGCAATATTATCACGAATAGTTGCTATCTCCCGAATTCTTCGTTCTTTAACGTCTTCTTGTATAGAGTTAACTTTAACATTTTGAAATATATCTGAAGGTATAAATTCATGATCTTGATTGATGATGTTAAAAGTTGGGTTGCCAATTGTGTTTACACATTATTTTATTTTGATCCATCAATGAATACTTATGCATTTTATGTATTTCCTCTAATATCTTCCATTGAGCCTTGAGAATATCGAAAACTTTCTCGAAACAACTTTTCAATGATGAATTAAAAACTTCTCAAGATTCTCGTGGATTTGCATCACAAAATTTCGATTGATGATACCTTATCTTTGGGTAAAGTGTCAAATATCCTTTTCTTTTTCGATAGCCTTTGTTAACTAAGTAATATTTACTAGAGTGTCTATAGAGGCAATATAATTAGTATAAATGATATCATAAAAAGTCTACATCATGAATGACAAATCCTAAAATCTTAAAATTACATGTCGGTAGCTTTGAAAATTTGTCTCAGATTACCAATTGTTTTAAGGAAAATACGAGAATCATGTGTTGATCCCTCTCAACTCGCTAAAACATATGTGAATAATAAGTCAAAGTCACATGCTGTGAATACATTTGTAATCACTATTCCTTTCCGTCCTCTATATTGCATTTGATTCTCCTCTACGGCAACTACCATTATATGTGTATCATCAATAGCTCCAATGTAATCCTAACATAAAACAATATTCATAAGATGATAAAACTACCATTTTCAACGAAAAATAAAATTAATGGGGAGGGGGAAACGTATTTAATTACCTTAAAATGTAGTATATATTTAGCATCATTGGCAATTTGTAGAGAAATTTCCTTGAATTCAGGATCTTGTGGTACAAGTATCTTCCTTGAAAATCCATCCATAGCACTTAAAACTTCTTTAAAAACTTTAGTCACAGTTTCACCAGAATGTTGAAAGCGTTATTGGGTATATATATTAGGGGCACACTTACTTAGGACATGCACGAATAAACACACTTTCTCCAAAATTAACATCTTACTTGAAGGCCTCAAACTATAATTGTTTTTCGAAACTATACGTAATTGACGAAATGTATTTTAATTCATCCTAAATATATTAAAACATCATTTTTCATGACTATTCAATTATTTATTCATTTATAGTTTTCCTGTTAGATAGGAAGTCATGCATAGTCCTTTGTATATATGGTTCAAAAAATACACTTCTGTATAACCCACAACACTAGCCATCAAATTCTAAAAACTCATTCTCATTGTCTAAAAATTGTTTAATTTGCAGAAGTCATATAACATTATCATTCATACCTATAAATTAACAAGTAAAATTATATTCTAAATAAACAAGACACTTATATGTCTAAATATAAAGAAATAAATAATATAACACGTAATAAAATTATAGATTACCAACAAAATAATATAATATAATATAATAATTTAACCAGGTTCATAATGTATCAAAACACATCATGTCAACGTAAGTGAATAAATCATAAGAATAATAAACTAAACATAGTAATGCATAGAAACTATGTTTAATGTTTCTTATGCTCCTCATGCTCATACATAAACTTTATGTATTCAACTCTCTTTGTATCCTCTGATAAATCGAAAAAAATGGACCTTTGCAGATCTTCTATTAGCATGTAAACAAAGTAAAATTCAAGAGTACCAACCTTTAAACCAGGTAAAGTATATAGTTTTCTCAAAAAATTTGTAACATCATGATTTGACATGCCAGCACCAGTACTTTGTGATGCACCAATAGTCATCATGTTCAATATTTTCATAATGGAAGTATTCATCTCCATTGTTATTTATCCCTCTTAAATGAATTGCATCATATTGTCAAGTCTTTCATGCATTACTATAGATCCTTATACCTTTTAAGTGGAATCAGTTCTTGTATTCTTGTTACTTTGTGAACTATCATTCTTCAAACCCTTTTGCATCTTCTTCTGTCACTTGCTTCATCATGCATAGTTTAAGGCGTAGCAACAGGAGTAGATGTAGGGTCTGGGTAGGTTCTCTCTATACTTCTTTCCAATCACTAGTCACATGGTAATTGTTTAGACCACTAGTCTCATCCATATTGTCATACTCATAATAGCCTGATGGTTGATGATGAGCATTATGACTATGAAGTGCAGAAAGAGCATGTACTTTCTCAACTTGTTGTTGTCCTTGTGGAGGGTTAGCCACAACACAAAATGTAATATTTCCTCGGGACAAAAATCCAAAAAGTTTATCCAACTTACATTCAAGCTCAGGTTCAAGCCCTTCCTCTTTAAATGTTTTAAAATTGATGTTTTACTATAAAAATATATTTAACTTAAATATAAATTATTTAATTAAATTAAAGTAAAGGAAAATAACTTAAAATGGGGGGACAAAGGTTAACCTTAATCTTCAAAGTCCACCACTTCTCATTAGCACCGATTATTTCTTTGTCATAGTCTCAACCTAATCATGTTTCTTTCCTTTTTAACTGTTTCCAATGACCTCATCTAGCTCTTATCCAATCAAACTTATTTTTAAATTTATTTTTATCTCATGGTAAGTTGGTCGCTTTGTGAAACTCTTCCTCCATTTTCTTCCATGATAACCTTTGATAAATAACTTCACTATATTTTCTTATTCCTTTGAATATATTGGTTACAAACGTCACAAAAGAAAATAAGTTTTTTTTTTGCCAATGAATCCTACCTATATCATTATCCCCTTGACTTTCTTCTTTATTTCCTTTTTAGGATGATGCTATCTAATTATATAAAATGAAAGAAGATTATATATTAGTCAATCAATTTGCAATTGGTTTAACTAATTAGTTAGTTTTACCAATTTGAATGCATTATTACAACCAAATCAAGTCCTTTTCGCCATTAAACAAAAACAACATAAAAACTTATCATCATACAAAAACCTAACATTTATAATAAAACAAATAAAAATTATATAAAATGATAATAAATGACTTTATTTCTACTGAAGAACTAATTTGCAATGCATATTCATTTATATACTTAAGTAATAGTTAAAAATAAAAATAAGTCTCACCCTTTAACTTCACTTATAACTATGATTTTCAAAAAAAATCACCCTAATCAGCTTAAGAAATCCATAGCTATTACCACCAAAATACCACAAACTTGCAAAATATTGAATACAAAGGTATTCTCCTATCCAATAAGAAGGAAGAGGACAAACTTACTAGAAAAGATGTCACCGGTTGGAATCTGATCAACGTATATCGGTGAGGTTAGTTGTCGTAACGTTCAATTACTTGAAAGGACAAACTTACAAAACAAGAGCAGTATCTCTAAGTTTTACAGAGGAAGATTGCGTCCAATTACAAACAGGAATTCGAGAATATTGCTCAATTGCAAGAGTTTGAACAAAGTTCTTTCTCTTTCTCTCTCTCTCGCCAAACATCCAAAAGTTGATCCAACTTACATTCAAACTTAAGTTCAAGCCCTTCCTCTTTAAATATTTTAAAATTGATGTTCTCTAATAAAAAATAAATAACTTAAATATAAATTTTCAAGACCTTGCAATTGAGCATTATTATCAAATTCTTGTTTGCAATTGGGCGCAATCCTTCTCTTTAAAACTGGGAGACACTGCTCTTACACTATAAGTTTGTCTTCTCAAGTATTAAATGTTATATCGGCTAGCCTCACCGATATACGTCGATCAGATTTCGACCAGTGACATCTTCTCTAGTAAGTTTGTCCTCTCCCTTCTTATTGGATGGGAAGATACCTTTGTATTCAATATTTTGCAAGTTTGTAGTATTTTGGTGGTAATGGATTTGGAGTTTACAGGCTGATTGATTTTTGTTGAGAATTACACTTATAAGTGAGATGGAGGGGTGAGACTTTTTTTTTTACTATTACTTAAGTGTACACACGAGTATGCATTGCAAATTAGTTCTCCAGTAGAAATATGGTCATTAGTTTTATTATAAATATTATGTTCTTATATGATGATGTTTTTGTTTACTGGTGAAAGGACCTTAACTTGGTTGTGATCGTGCATTCAAGTTAGTAAAACTAACTAACTAGTGAAAACAATAACAAATTGATTAATTAGTAAATAATCTTCTTTCATCTTGTATGATTAGATGACACTATCCCAAAAAAGAAACAAAGGAGAAAGTCAAGAGGAAATGATATAGGTAGGATTTATTGGCCAAAAAAAACACTTCTTACCTTTTGTAACATTTGTAACTAATATATTTAAAGGAATAAGGGAAACTATGGTGAAATTATTTGTTAAAGCTTACCATGGAAAAAAGTGGTGGAAGAGTTCACAAAATAACCAACTTATCATGGGATAAAAATAAACTTAAAAATAAGTTTAATTGGATAAGAGCTAGATGAGCTCTTTGGAAACAGTTGAAAGAGAAAAAAAACAGGATTATGATGGAACTATAACAAAGGAATAATCGGTATCAGTGAGGATGGTTGACTTTGAAGATTAAGGTTAGTCTTTTTCTCCCATTTTAAGTTATTTTTTTCCTTTAACGCTAAGTAGTTAGTTAAATAATTTATATTTAAGTTATTTATATTTTTTATAGGAGAACAACAATTTTAAAACATTTTAAGAGGAAGGGCTTAAACCTGAGCTTAAATGTAAGTTGGATCAACTTTTTGGATGTTTGGCCTAAAGATATTATATTTTGTGCTGTGGCTGACCCTTCACATTGACAACGAAAAGTTGATGAAGTGTATGTTCCTTCTCCACCTCATAGTCATAATGCTTATCATCAATAGTTAGATTATTATGATCGTGATAATATGGATGAAACTAGTTGTCTAAACAATTACCATGTAACTGGTGATTGGGAAGAGGTGAGGAGAGAACCTAACCCCGACCCTTAGATCAACTCCTGTTGCTACCCCGCAAACTACACATAATGAAGGGAGTGACAGAAGAAGATGTAAAAGAGTTTTGGAGAGTGATAGTTTACAAAGAAACAAGAGTGCAAGAACTAATTCCACTAAAAAGGTAAAAGGTTCCGTAGCAATATATGAGAGGCTTGACAATATGATGAAATTAATTCAAGAGAAACATAGTGCAACAATAAAATTGAATACTTCCATTATGAAAACGTTAAACATGATGACTATTGATGGATCACAAAATACTAATGCTAGTGCGTCACATTATGATGTTTCAAATGCTTTGAAAAAATTTACTTTGCCTGGTTTAGAGATTTATACCCCTGAACTTTACTTTGTTTACATGTTGATTGAAGATCTGCAAAGGTCTATTTTTTTTTATTTACCAAAAAATACAAAGAGAGTTGAATACATAAAGTTTATATATGGGCATAAAAACATTAAACATTGTTTTTAAGCATTGTTATGTTTAGTTTATTGTTCTTATAATTTTTTACATTTACGTTGACATGGTGTGTTTTGATACATTATAAACTTGGTTAGCTTATTTTAGTATATTTTGTTGGTAACCTATAATTTTATTACGTGTTATATTATTTATTTCTTTATATTTAGACATATAGGTGCCTTATTTATTTAGAATATAACTTTAATTGTTGATTTGTAGGTATGGATGATAATGTTATGTGACTTCTGCAAATTAAGTAATTTTTGGACAATGAGAATGAATTTTGGAATTTGGTGGCTAGTGGAGCGGGTTATATGAATGTGTATTTTTTGAATCATATATATAAAGGAACCATGCAAGACTTCCTATCCAACAGGAAAACTATGAATGAATAAATAATTGAATAGTCATGAAAAACAGTGTTTTAATACATTTAATATGAATTAAGATACATTTCGTCAATTATGCATGATTTCGAAAAATAATTATAGTTTGAGGCCTTCAAATAGGATGTTAATTTTGGAGAAAGTGAGTTTATTCGTGTATATCCTAAGTAAAGGTACTCCTAATATATATACTCAATAGAGCTTTCAACATTCTGGTAAAACTGTGAGTAAAGTTTTTAAAAAAGTTTTGAGTACTATGGATGGATTTTCAAGGGATATAATTGTACCAAAAGATCTTGAATTCAAGGAAATTCTCCTACAAATTGTTAATGGTGTTAGATATATGCCACATTTTAAGGTAATTAAATATGTGCCCTCTCACCCTTCATTATATTTTTATCATTTTATGATTATTGTTTTATATTAAGATTACATTAGAGCTATTGATGATACACATATAACGATAGTTGTTGCAAAGGAGGATCAAATGCGATATAGAGGACGGAAATGAATAACGACTACAAATGTATTAGGAACATGTGACTTTGACTTACTGTTTACGTATGTTTTAGCGATTGAGAGGGATCAACACATGATTCTCGTATTTTACTTAATGCAATCGGTAATTCGAGACTCAAAATTTCAAAACTACCAACAGGTAATTTTAAGATTTGTAGGATTTGCTATTCATGATTTAGACATTTTATGATATCATTCATACTAATTATATTACCTTTATAGATATTCAGGTAAATATTACTTGGTTAAAAAAGGCTATTCGAAAATAGAAAGATATTTGACACCTTACCCAAAGACAAGGTATCATCAATTGGGGTTTCGTGATGCAAATCCAAGAAGATATCGAAAAGTTTTTAATTGAGCCCATTCATCATTGAGAAGTTGTATTAAAAGGGCTTTTGGTGTTCTTAAGACTCGATAGAAGATATTAGAGAAATGCCTAAGTATTCATTGATGGATCAAAATAGAATAATTTGTGCAACTTTTGCGTTTCATAACTATATTAGAAGAAGCACAATTGACGACCTGACTTTTAACATTATCAATCAAGATATTGAATTTATACCTTCAGATGTATTTCAAGATGTTGAAGTTAACTTTATACAAGAAAGCGTTGAAGAACCAAAAATTTGAGAAATGACAGCTATTCATGATAATATTACTTTAGTTTAATGGCAGTTAGATGTCATTCTTAGATTATTATAAACTTTTGCTTTAAACGATGATGTTGACTTTTTTTGCTTTATTTGGATTGTGCTGTTAAACTTTATTTGAATGTGTTTTGTGTTTATTATATTTTGTATTTGAATGTATCATTATCTATGAATTTATTTGGGGTGATTTAAAGTCATGATTTTATTTAAACATTCCTCCACTCTTCCTTATTATAGTTAAACAATTAAAAAATATACTTAAGTGTCTAGAAATTCAACTTAACAATAAGTTATTAGTTCAACAAAATATAGAAAAAATAAGCATTATTACAACTAAGTTGCCAGAAGACATGGGTTAGTGATAAATAAGTTAATATACTAGAAAATGAATTTCAACTTGATTAATATGGAAAAAGAAAGTGATTATAGTAGTAGTAATAGTAATAATAATATTTATTATTATTATTATTATTATTATTATTATTATTATTATTATTATTATATGTTCTATTTTTTATTAAAGTTATAAACTTACTTTTTGTGAAATTAACAACAATAATACCCAGTAGAAATCCCTTTGAGGTGTGAGGTTTGAGGAGGTTTAGTATTACGTAATCATACCCTTAACTAGTAGATAAATTATTTCTAATTAACACACATGAAGTAAATTAAAATAAAAACAAAAATAAAATAATAGATAACAAAAATAAAATGAAAATAAATAATTGTAATGAAAAATACTAATTAAAAATGAAAATAAAAATATATATAATAAAATGGTTAAAAATATTCAAAAATTTAAACAATAAATAAATACAAATAATAATAGATAAAATAAATAAATAAAGTAAAATACAATAAAATAAATAAAAATAAAAAGATATATAATAATAATAATATTAATTATCTAAAATCTAAATTCTGATAAGAATATTCACAGAAATATTAAGATATAATATTTATATTTTTTATTTTTAATCGTAATATCTTAAATCATTTTTTACATAAATATAGTAGAGCTTGGTCTTCAAAGTCATGTTTTTGACTCGGAAGTTGGAAAGCTTCTCTTCATTGTACTTAGCAAGTTACTTTCCTGTGTTATTTTGCAAGAGCTGTGAAAGTATTAAGTCTGGTATCAACATACATAGTGCAGTGTACTGAAGGATTGATTTTGATGTTAAAAAGCTGACTACTGAGAGAGGAGATCCAACGATACTGATAGATATAGCTGAGAAAAATTTCATGGACAGTTTCATTTTCGGTGATGTGAATCTGAAAATGTTTGTGAACGCCTACAGTTTAGAAGGACATGAGCATTGGCAGCAGTTGAATTTTTTGATAATGTTACTTTCTGCGCTTACTTTGCATATCAACCAGATCATCCTCCGTAGTGGATGACATTGCCAGTTGGACTATGCCCGTCTAATCATTCACAGTTTTGAGTTACAGTCATGGCCTACTACTAATCATGCACAGTTTTTGCTTCTTGTTTTCGGTGGAATCTAGCCAGTACCAACAAAGCATATTCAGCTAAATTCGACTCCATAAGTATCTCTTATTCAAGAAGCTCCGTATACTTCTTTGATGGATGCCTTGCTATGGTGTAAGGCTTTCTCTTGCTAGAGCGATTATCTTGCTGGCAATTTGTACATCAATTAAACCGCCGAAGTACGTACGTTATGTGAACTGAATAGTTGAAATAAAGAATCTGATACTGTTAATCAAAGAGTTTGGTCAACTATATAATCTGATACTGTTAACCAAAGTGTGTCAACTTTCATAGATGTGATTGATGTCTAACTTTATTCAAGCTTCTTTTGAGTCCCATCGATGTGATTGCTACCAATTTCCTAAGTTTACGTTGATCGAGAAAAAATTGCTGAGATTCGATAGAGATATTGCTTAATAATATCTCGATTTCAATAATTCTATTACAGGGTCAATTCACTCAGGACGTGTTATCGAAATCGACCTCAACATTTTTTATAAGATCTAGATAAACTTTTATGTAACCTATTAATAGCATCTTAAAGTTCATATGAATTAAATTTTTATTAATTTCTAATAATTACTATTATCTTCAGTTATGTTGTTCTATAATTAAATAATTTAAATCAATCAAACATTAACTTAATTTTAATAATAGTTTCTTTAAACATTACTCCCTCCTATTTAAAATAAAAGTCGTTTTAGAGGAATTGTAATTATCCAAAATAAGTGTCGTTCACGATTTTTCATGTATGTTTATAATTTTATTTCCAAAATCACCATTTAATTTCTCTCACATCCTAATTGCACAGATTACATTTTCAAGACAGTTCAACATGCAATTAATATGGGTATATCAAACATTTCACTAGCTTTTTTAATAAGTGTACATCTCTCTAAAACGACTTTTATTTTGAATAAGAGGGAGTAATATTTTATTAAAAATTTAAATAGGATTTACCGTTATTATTATTACATTCTATTCAAAGTACTATATCTTATTTTAATTTCGTTGGTATGTGAATAATATTGAAAATAAGGATTATAATTTGTTTACAATGGAAGTATTAAAAATCAGATCGTATAAGAAATTTAAGATTTAAAAGGTTCAACTAATATTAAACTATTATACAATCAGTTAAAATTTGAATAAAATTAAAGAATTTGAAATATAATTGAAAGAGATTGCATTTACCCATCGAAAAATTGAGTTTAACTGAAAAATATTGTTAAATAAAAATTAATTAATTTATAAGAACTTATTAATTAATAAAAATTGACTGATTAATTAATGAATTAATCGATTTTTAACAACAAGAATTATTAAAATAAATCGAACCAAAAAGTTTAAAAATTATACTGTTTAAGATTTTTACGGTTAAATCGGTTGAACTGATTTAATTTTTTAATCATTTACTAAAATTTTAAAATTTTAAAAACCTTAGATCCCATTACACCATACAATTTGTTGCATTTCTAATAATATTTGCAGTCATAGTTTCTCTTCTTGCGTTCGTTAATTGCATCTGCTGTCGATCTTCATCACACCATCTATTCCAACTAATTCTGTCTCTGACAATAATCGTTTTTCCACTCATTAGACATGGTCGTTTAAATTTATTGAAACTGATTCAAACCCAATTCCAGTTTAGATTTAGGATAAAATATTTTTTGTTTAGTCAATCATATTCGAACTTCCTGAACTCAGCCATGCTGAGTTGACGATACTCTTCTCTGTTTCATCCATTCACGTCGTCTATTTCTTTTCCATCATGCAAATTATCGCTTAAGAGGTAAGTAACTGGAGTCCAGATCCTCTGTCCAATATTATGGTGTCTTATTGTGTCCAATAAATCTCAGCCATTTATTTATGTGGGTCCC